>OMLB01018320.1:0-12444 GCA_900302555.1 Myripristis jacobus | reverse complement strand
AGTTAAAAAAAAAAAAAAAAAAAAAAAAAAAAAAAAAAGGAGAACACAAGACAAGACTGCTCAGCATTATAGGAATAATGTGAAGTCTTTAAGGGTGGATTTCTCCCTGTAATTATTTGATAAATGCATTGTTACAAGCAAATCAAGCGTAGGTATGTTTAGAGTCTGAATCAGGCCCTACAGTCTTCTGTCACCATGATTTGCTTCAAACAGGCCTCAAGCCACAGGGACTGGACACCCACAGGCAAACCTGTGCATGGTAGTCTATTTTCTACCTTCAGCCTCAGAGATGTGTGTGCCAATAAGGGGCCAGTCACATTCTTTCAGACATGGCATTTTCACATTAATTGAACATAATTACATTCCAAACACAGGATTCACAAAAGATTTAAAATATCGCCAGGAAATTTAAGTTTCTCAGTAAATTTAAGCCAACACCAAACCCAAATAAAATGTGACCACATGACACACTAGACCATTTAGTGCATTGTGATAAGGGACTGAATTTGTCCAGAAGTGGAGACATTCACCCCATTAGATCTACATGCATATATAAATGGCAAAGCAGGTGGTAGAAGCAAGCAGGCAGAGAGGTAGCAGGCAGGTAGGTAGGTAGGTAGGAAGGAATCTGGAAAGGGTGACAAAACTGGCAACATGGGCAATATGGCTGCATTATTCGCACATTCAAGCTAGACATGATTCAGGGCATGGCGTGGGTGGAAGGATGTCACTGGCTTAAGCTTTGTTCCATGTAGAGAATAGCCAGGGCTATGTTTTCTCCAACAGCATCTCAGCATGTTTGTTTCACAATCGTATTTGTTGCACTGACTTATGACAGGAATACATTTTTTTTTAAATTCCAAATGGCTCAACATCAGGTTGCTGCTTGCTTCTGACTCCTAGACAATATAAAATACTAATCCAAAGCACTGAGGTGTACTTACATTGTCTTTAACACTATGACATGTAATGCAATTAAAAAAAAAAAAAAAAAAGAAAGAAAAGTAAAAACTGTCAGAAGCCATTACGCAAATGCATTCAGTTCTTGCTTTCTGGTCCTGCTTTAAGAGATGTATACCTTTCTGTATGGGTTGTGTAATACTAAAAACACTCAATATTCTTACATTATTGGAGTACACTCAAAACTTACAGTACCCAACACAAAAACTTGTATTCTCAATTGTAGGGGAAGGAGTAAATCCCAAATTGTCAGCCTTTTGCTCCTTTTAGACTGACCTGAGATGAATTCCTCAGTCTATGACCCAGCATAGGTAAAGCCATGTTAACTGTCACTGACTGACGTGGAAGCTGGTCAAGTATAGCCAAGGCTGTCACTGGAAAGGCGTTAACATAAATAAATGCAGTACTGCATGACAAAGCTATTTCATCAAAGCTGATGCATTTGCTATATGATGTTACAAGCTCAGAAAATTACAATTAAACAGCAATTATAAAATATTAGGAGAGGCAAGAAGAGTGGGAGGGAAAGTAAATAAGGTGAATGACCAACAGTAAAACAGATTGACTAAAAATGGATGTTATACCAACACACATACACACACACACACAGACACTGGCCTGAATGCTCTCTGCCGCCTTCACACCTGTGTGAACAGTGCTGCTTATAAGGTGCAGCAAAGCAGTCAATCAGTAGCCATATTGCCCATTTCACCACATCCCAATCACCCAGTGCATGTGGGGATCATTATTACTGAAACCAAAGCCATTAGCATGGTGATTAGCCTTCTGAGCACTCCCCAGTGGGCCTGTCCCAGTGCAGAAAGGGCATAGCGCCCAACCCCAGAGGCAGTGTCTAGGACTGGGACTGTACCATCGGCCTGCTGCTCCTTATGCTGCTGCTGCCACTGCTGCCGCCGGAGTGTTTTACGTTTGGCGTAATCGTGGTCGACCGGTGTGGCCATGTAAAGAGGGGATGTCAGACCTGGAGCGGCAACTGAGGGAAGGGAGGAGCCGAGGACATTGCCTGTGCAAACAGATGAACAGTGCGAGTCTTCATCCATCATGGAGGGAGGCTTCTCCCTGGAATGAATCAAGAATAGGATCATGTATGAATATTGGGCCTTACGGACGATCAAGTTCTCTCAATACTAATGGTTTAGGTTTTTGTAGCTTACTTTTCGTGGGACCTGGGCATGCTTGGCATGCTCTTCTCCTCCCCCCTGGCAAACGGCCCCGTGGCCGCCTCAACCATCATATTGAAAAAGAGCTCGTGATCCAGGTCAGGTTCATCAGCCTCTAGCAGTTTTAGGATGGTGGCACTCAGACGGAAATACAACTAGAGAGGAGATATTAGAGCTCAATCAATCAACCGAGTTTATTTGTCACATGTAATCATATCATAATCACAGTGAAATGTAATCACAGTGAAATGTAATTTCCCCAGCTCCTTCAATTTATGCATTTAATATGATAGGAATCGTAATAAATATAAATGTATGATTTGAGTGAGGTGGCAGTCTTAGGCAGTGGCCACATTTAGGATCCTAGTGGCCTGAGGATAGAAGCTCTTTCTTAGCCTCTCAGTGCTGCCCTGGTGTATCCGGTACCTTCTTCCTGACCGCAGCAGAGAGACAACAAAACAGGCCATTATCTGGGTGGTTGGGATTAATGATTCTCCTAGCCTTATTATTGAAGTGCCTGCTGTAAATATCCTTTAGGCAGGTTTGCCAAATGGCCCTGTCCAGTACTCCAGTACTCAGCCAAGTCTCGGCGAAACAAAAGTCACCTCTGTTCCCGATATCCCACTGCAAACTGATGCGGGCATGGAGGTCATCCAGCTCACTATCCAACACCTGCACATTGTCGAGCAGAATGCCCAGCAGAGAAGATCAAGCCACCCAGGATCGCCTACCTGGGTGCCCCCTTCAATGCCAAGATGGATGCTATGTGCTCAGGATGTTTACTCCAATATATACATTTGAAAACCTTGTCCAGCCAGTTAGCAGAGTTGGCAGAAGAGTTTACAGAATGGTGAGTTGACCATTTCCCTATCCTGACGAGTGTCTTGCAGTCATATGTGATCACTGTCCAATATTACTCACAAAAAGTACAACTAATTTCATAAAAGTAAGCATACATTTGCATATATTTGGCAGAACTAATGGAGAGGTGACTGGATAGGTCTGCATCTTCTAGAACTTTCTAAAGATACAAAGTTAATGATCCACAGGTCCATGGCTTTTGTCATTCGATTAAAGCACGCTGTAACAGTTACCTCACAAAACACTGCAACAGTGTGACACAGATAGAGGCCCTTTGCAGGACTATGCATAGTTTACCTCAAGGGCTTCCATGGCCAGGTCAGGAGGATTATGGTAATGGATTTTCCGGGGGTACCTGGCTGCCTCCTCATGCAGATAATGTGCTGCCTGTAAATATAATGAAGAGAGTGTCAGCAACACATCACAATCATCTGATTGGCAATAGAAAAAAAACTATGAATAGATAAAACTAAGGGAAATTACTGCATTAGGGAGGAGATAACAGAGTGATGTGAGTTGACACTGCTCCCCCATCATCTGCTGACCTCCACAGCCTATTGTTTCGTACAAGTTCAGCTGCCTCCACTGATCTAATCAGAACAACAGAGCTATGAGAAACTCCATACATTTTTCTATCATGGAGAACATCTTGCGGGGGTGGAAGGGCAGTGATCTTTGTTTCTGTGGGTGGGTTATGAAACCGCTTATAGGCAGAGCTAGAAAAATGTCTACAGTCATCTCAATATTAAAGTATATGCTGAGAAGTATATTTTCAACCTGATGCATACTTTCCTAGTTTTTCACATTGTTAAAATTGATAGTGCTCAAAACTATAACAATGAGAATAACCCAGAATTATCCTTTAACACTGCTTCCAACTAACATATTATGTTTACTCATGGCACCTTGTTGGAACTGGCAAATTTAATCTGATGCCTGTATGAAAGAGCCCACCACCAAAATTCACTGTTCACACTGTTTCCTGCAGCATATCCAATGGACGAGATTGGGTAACACTTAAATTTGGCATCTTAAGTCCTCTTCTGCGCACCTTTTTATAAAGCTGCAGGTACTCCCGTGGAGATTGTTTGCGTTTCTCTGCTATCTTCCCAAGCATGTAGTGGATGAGCCACTCTTCCTCATCACTGTCACCCTCACAACGGGAAGCAGCCTGGAAACACTGGGAGGCCGTCTCCAGCATGGAGTCTCTCCTCTCCTCCATCTGAAACAACACACACACACACACACACACACATACACAACAGAGCTTTGATGAGGAATCTACCTCAAGGGGACAAATGAATTTACTATGCAGCAAATACATATGTGGAGCAAACAGACATGACACGATGTGACATCTATTTAGCTCACAGAGGTGGAAAATCAGACACAATCAAATCTGACAGTGGATACATCGAAGCAACAAAAGAACTGCTGCTGTCTCATGTTCACACGCGCCTCACCTGTTTAACCACTTCAGGAGGCAGCTCGCTGCGCCACTGCTTAAGCTGTCGCGAGGCAAAGGAATGCAGGGCGTATGATATGGTACCATACTCGATCCACAGGGACAGGTTGGAGCGGTCTATCTCCAGGGCTCGCTTAAAGCAGTTGAGTACAGCTTGGGAGTGTTTCCAGATGGGCCCATCACTCTTCAGCTCGTTTGAGTTGAGTTTGTCCTGGATACGACTCGCCCTGGCTAAAGCCATGCCGGCCCAGGAGTCAAACCTGATGGAAAACACACACACTGTCTCTGCACCAGCACTGACAAGATGAATTCTAGTATACTGAAGTTTACTGGCATAGCCTTTTCAGCATCTCTCACAGGAGTGAAATACTCTTTTGGGGCCACAGAGGAGTGGAATATGTTTTTATCAGCATGTCAAAGAATAAGAGGTCAAAACTGAATCATCATATACAAAGCCCCTATGGCTCACCTGGTTGAATGCATACAACGTACTGTTAAGGCTGACTCCATGCTGCAGCGGCCCGGGTTTAATTCCAACCCGGACCCTTCGCTGCATGTCATCCTTTCTCTGTGTGCCCTGTCTTTCCTGTCTCTCTCTCTACTGTCACTGTCCAATAAAACATAAATGCCATGAGAGTAATTTGTTAAAACAAACTGCACATATACAGGTACAAAGTGGAAGTAGGTAGATATTCAGCCAAATGCCGTGTTTGTCAAATTGCAGAACTATTTTCACAATTCCAACTTGCTTGCCGTAATTAAATGGGGAAGTTGTTCTGCAACTGGTAAACAAAGTGTTTGGGTCAATAATTGTTTACTTAAACTTTGTTTATACTTGATCATAGTGGTAAAGGAATTAGAATTGAACTGAATCCCAGCCAAACTGAAAACAAGGCTCATGGTTGGCCTTATCCACAGAATGGATAAATAAATGGTGTTGTTTTCTCTGAATGATACATAAAATGTGACCAAATGGTTCTAAATATACTTGGACAGCAATTAATATCCTTGTGCAATCCATCCAAATGCGACCAATGTGTGCATGTCTCAAAGAGATTTACATGCTATATCAAACATATATCTCATTTTTTATCACTAGATACCGTACCGCATCATATACATACACATGGTACATTGTACTTGGCAAATATAATAAATGTCATTAAACTGTGTTTGCTAATCTTTACTGCAGAGACTAACAAAGTATAAACATTTAAGATGTAAGAAAACAGCATAGATTCGTCACAGTTTTTTTCGCTTCTGCTAAAGCAACATATGCAGATGTAAAGACATGAACTGAATGCCAACCTGTTGGGACACACAGAGATGTCATGCATATAGAACTTGATGGCTTTGGACTGCTCCTTGTTCTTGAAGTGGTAGTCAGCCAGCAGGTAGTAGATCTCATTAATGATGGGGGGCGCAGGTGCACCACCCTCCGGAAGGCATGGAGCCTTAAAGACAAAAAAAGCACCACTTCTTTAGTAGCTGCTTTCAAACTGCCTCACAACTCAAGCTTAGCAGGAGACTAAATGGCCAGGTGTGGCTTAATAGAAAAACAGCATGGTAATACAGAGACCTTGAGATACTTAACATCCACTCATTTAGCACGTCTGACTCACTGGTGTTTTTAACATTGAATGCAGACCCGCTGACTAACCTTTGCTGTTGTGCCCTCAATGTAGGCCGCCACTTCGTCCATGGTGAGCGTAGGAGTGTCACTAGGGGGAGCAATGCCACAGAACCTTCTCAGCAGATTAGCCAGGTCTGCAGACACTGTGCTAGTCTTGTAGCTGTCAAACTCAGGCAGCGTCTTCGGTTTGAAATACTGGAACATGAAGAGGGAATTGCTCCACAGCAGCTCAACCTGCAGCCCAAACATAAGATTTAAACATAAAAGTCACCATCACTGTCCTGGTTATTTGGCCTACCGATGTGTATGACTTGCGTATGACTTCACCGAGAAATTAAAATACTGAACATGAGTTCAGTTATAAGCTTAAGGGCAGTGATCAGCATTTCTAACACACAGCAGTGGGAATGACAACCACCTAGTGGCCAAATAAATGCACTACAAAGTGGTTGTGTGTGTGCGTGTGTGTGTGTGTGTGTGGGGCAGCTATGCCTTTGAAGCTAAGCCTCAAAGGAGCAGAATGTTCCAGTAGTAGCCAGACCAAACTCATACTAATGCAAATCTAATTCCAGTAAAAGGATTTGGCTATAATCTAAATGTGGCCCTATTTGGGGTTCTGTGTTTCACTGTCTAAATGAAATAATTGAAGACTTCCCAATTGGACAGGCCATTACAAATGGCAGTCAGTGGCACGCCACTATTTCAGCTGGGCCGGGATTAACTTTGGTGTCAATACGTTATTTCTGGGTGGCAGCTCTGATTACAGGCATTTCACTCTGATACCCAAGCTGCCACCAATGAAACAGAAACAAGCTGCAAGAATATGAAAGCATGTAGCACAACTGACTTCAGGTTGCACTGCATGGGTTTTAAATAATGACTGTTAACATGATGATGCTCTGAAGCAAAAGCATGCCTAGATGTAGATAGAGATTTAGAGAGGATATGAATGTTTGACCTGTGGAGCAGAATGGTCCTCAAGATAGCGGGCCTTGCTCTTCTTACTGGGATAAGCATACAGGCAGAAAAAACACTGCTCCAGTGCCACTTCCAGCTCCTCTTTGTAGGGATGGGAGTCATCATTGGAGGAGGCTGCAAGCTCTTTTTCCAGAACCCGAATCTACACCAAAGACATGGCAAAAAGCTCCGTGAAACTTTTCATATAATCCATACAAATGATTGCATCTGCTGCTAGTTTGTCTTGTATGACTGGCTTTCCACCTAAATCATCAAATGGAATTAACAAGCAGCACATTAGGATTATGTTTCTAATGGTGATAGTTTTGCTTCATGACATAATAATGCTGTCACTTTTTCTGTGTTAAAAATGATTTCCTGAATATTCAGAGGGTCAAACATAAATAAATAACCTTTAAAATAACCTTTATTTTATCCAATCACTAGCAAGACTTTTGACCCAATTGTAAGAGCAAAGTCTCATATGTTGTTTTCTCTGCATAATGAACAGGTAGATCACCACCAAAAATAAGACATGGGGATCAAAATCTTCTTGTTCTGAAAAAATTGAATGGCATCTGCAGGCAATACACTCACAAGCAATGAACTACTTCCATATTATTTTCTCTAAATTTCATGACATTTGAATATTCTCAGAAAAATATCTTAGACAAACACTTAGACAAAGGACATTAATAAAACTATCATAAAACTGTTGCAGGCACTGTTTGATGTGGAAGCTGCCTTGCACGGTATCAAAATAATTAAATAATTAAATACTTCAAACAAAGTGTAACAACAAACTCACATAAAACTTAAGGAGTGCACCGTCTGAGTTGCAGCACCAGGAGCGCCGGCCAAGGTACTCATGGGCCGTGTTGAGCAACATCAGGGAGGAGGGCAGCATTGGAGTGTCTGAGTCATCTGAGGATGAGACTTAACAGTATCAGCCAGTATAACAACTGCAAAGGCATACATTTCAGTGGGAAAAAAAGACAACTTGAAAATGAGGACGAACAAACCTTCATCATCCCCAACAGACATGTGCTGTCGTAACATACAGTCAAAAGCAGCCTCTTCATGTTTGATAATGCGATGCAGGATAATCCAAGGCAGAACTGAGAAGAAATAGGGCTCTTTGGGATCGTCAGAGATGGTCATGCTAAGATCAATCAGCTGGAAACAAAAAACAACAAAAAACACACTTTTTTTTTTATCCCATTTGATTCATTCATTCCCTTAGTAAGGATCAGTGTTGTGTTGCTGACCTGGATGAGGTTGTTGGCCAGTCTGGCCATGCTGGAGAAGTGGGGGACGTTGCTGAGAAGCTCTGGATCTTCAGTGAAACAGACTTCAGTGCCATCCAGCAGCTGTGTGATAGTGTTGACCCACTCCTCCTTAGCGGAGACTGGAACTGAGTTGAGCTGCTGCAAGGCTTCGTTCAGAGCCAACTCCGTGCACTCCAGACACTGCTGGTAGTCTCGCTGCTTCAAGAGTGAGTTCTATGACACAGGGGTGCAGGGTAGAGAAAGAGAAAGCATCAACCATCACAAATGACTGTATCGATGGCTTCCAAAGAGATGTAGGATCAACAATTGTGGTTCTGATTTGCAGTATATCTAACCTGTAGAAGTAACAGCTGAGCAGGCCGTTCTGGTGCTGAACTGACAAACTCCAGAGGTTTGCTCCTGCTGCCGTAATTAAGAGTGGGCTGCAGCAAGCGCACAACAGACTCGAAGTCCCCAGATTCAAAGAGGCGCTGGATCTCCTCCAGAGACTGACAACGCTCAAGAGACTTCAGCCTCTTGTCAATCTGTCCATAGGGATAGAAGGGCTGCCATGAAATTCACAGCCAAAATAGCTCAGAGAGGCTTCTAAAGGGAATTTACTCATTCTTGGCAAAAAATCTCTTTCACAAATTTACTGAGTCACTGTGTTATATCCATTACTGAATTACTCTGCTATGGCACATGCTTACATTTAGCATGAATGGTACATGATGATGCCTGCCACTTTTGAACTGATGCTAAGACATCATTTCAAAAATGATAAGCATAATCTGCATAGTGTACAGGTTACACAAACACATGTAAAACATGAGGAAAAAATAAATAGTAAAGGTTAAGAGTATTATATATATTGTTTTTTGTTTTAAAAAAAACTGAAGATTACATTGACAAAAGAAAGGAACATTTTCAACTTGATGCCTCAGAGATTTCTCGAAACCAGCCAGGTCACTGACCTCCTCCACAGAGATTGCTGCATCTACCCGTAGGTTAGGCAGGTTAATGGTATAATATTTTCCCTCCAGGATCTTTGGCTTGCTCTGCAGCAGGCCTGTGCAGACATCATAGCTCTCCAAGGCTAACTCCATGTCCCCCTTAGAAAAAATAAGAAAATACACAGAGGCAGGTTTTGGTTGAGAGATAAGCCAAGTCAAAAGTCAAGCAAAAACAAATAGCAGAACAGAAACCTTACCTGAAGGGCTAAGAATCGTGCCTTGAGCCAGTAGACACGCACCATAACATCTAGCCAGCCATCCTCAAAAAGGTCCCTCTGGGAGGAACCTAAGGCCAAAATGAACAGATCGCCCTGGAAATGCTGGCCTGGGAACTCTGTGTCACCTGCTTCGCTGCCAGGGCCAATGCTGCTCCTTCTTGGAGACACTAAACAAGACAACAACAGGACAACAGTAAACATTCGTCCCCCATGAATGATGCAGCCTATCTCTGCCAGTCAATAATAAAAAAAAAATGCCATCTTGTCTTGACTGCAGCACCCCCCTTGGGATACCCCATGTATTTCAATGAATGAAAGACTACATCAGGAAACAGGTCACTTACAAGTTTAATCAAAATCCTCAGAATCTGAGATATTACATATGAAGCACTGACAAACTATAGAGCGTATATAGAGTATTTTGATGCATCATTCTGTTAAGATCTGCCAAAATTGTACGAGTCCTATCCCTAAATTTATTGTGAGTAAGGGCAGTGTTCACAGGGTAAAAGGGTAAGACCCTGAGTCAACCAGACAGACGTTATAAGTCAGTGCTAGTTCATTGTTACTTACCAATTTTCCCTTTACTGTGCGACCACTGCTCCAACTGCAACTCCATACATGCTAAGCTCATTGTGAGCATTTCCTGTAAATGGAAAAGGATTAATCACATATCAGATATGATATCAGAAAATTATGGCTGATTCTTCAGTTCTTTTATAGGAAATTATGAAATGAAGATCCTAATGTTACCAACTGCTCTCTTTCTAGTTTAACCCGTTCATAATTGCACATTAGTGAACATAGAGTAAAATCTTTTTTTTTTTTTCATAATTGTTTTTATTGCTAAAATCATACAATAGCTGTTCAATTTCTCTATATTTTGCACTGCTCAGATGTTCAAAACAGTCATTTTCCTTTGACAAGGCTTCAAGTTACAGAAAATTTATAGTAAATGTTAGGGGGGAACAGGGTAAACCACAATGAAACTAAATGCAAGCAACAACCACTGCCATAATAAAGAGACTGCCTCTGGCTATCTTGACTCTATTATTTATGATGTGAAGCCCCAAACTTTTCTGTTTTGGAGCAAGTATCCTGCTACAGGAGATCAGATCTGCAATCTAATTCAATTGATCAACAAGTTAAGCAACTGTTTCTTCTGTACCCGAATGTGCTGGTTGCTGCAGTCCCGAAGCAGAGGGTTAGGGAGGCCGCTGCTGTGCTTCCTCCAGGTCTGGTAGACCTCCAGTACCACGGCAGTCAAACCCCGAGGCCACTCCTCCATGAACCTCTGACCCAAGGCCTTCAGGTAGCGCATCATCAGGTCCAGTATGCCACCATTGGTCATATTATCCAGCAGGAAGTTGTGAACATCCTGTTGTTCTGCAGAAGAAAATGTATAATTTGTAATAATAACTGAAAAAAATGACATGCCATGATATAACAACCTACATCTTAGCTTAGATGTCAAAGTCAATTCACAACTATGATACACTACATACCAGATTCCATGTATTCAACTGAGTCAACAGGCAAACAACTCCCATGGTGAAGCCGGGCATCATCCTTCCCATCACACTGTGTCTCAAGATTACTCAGGCTCTCATCATCATCCTCGGGATCAAATTTTTTCAGCCTACCAAAAAAAACAAAAAAAGGAGTAAAACAATTATTGAAAACAGAAACAGAATTATAATTAGCTCATTTTCATTTTAGATTTTGTGCCAACTACCTGGAAGGAAGATATTTGAAAAGCAGCTCCTGAAAATCAATTTTCTCTTCCTTCTTGCATTTCGTGTTTCGAACTCGCGCTGAGCGTCGCTTTGCTGTCTCTCCACTGTCTTCCATCACACGTTTTCTCTTTGGCGCTTTCTTCACTTTATCAGTCAGTGAAGTATCCATAGCTGAGGGCATGCAGCATGAATGATAAATCATTAAATCATACTGCATCAGAATAATACAACTACTATAATCATAAATATAACAGCCTACATCTTAGATTGGGCCAATATCCAATAATATTGAATACTGCAATATTTGCAGCCAATGTGTAATATGTTCTGCAATATTGATCTTATGTAATTTAGTATAATATAAAAAGTTTGTTAAATTATTGGCACCAAAATTAGAGACAAGTTACATATGTAACAGCTGAACAGATGCACAGAGTAACAGTAACAGTGGGAATAGCTAATTTTGACATAAGTTTTGATGTATGTGCATTTCAGTACATAAAACATTTAATTAAAGACATTACAGACAAATAATTTAGTGAAGAAAACCACCTTTTTAACATGTTGTGCTGTTGGGTAGTGGGTTAGCACTGAATACTGAGATATTCTGACAAGACAATAACTCACCAACAGGGGGAGCAGTTGTGGTGGTTGTGGTGACCTCCACAGTGGTCTGGCTGATTGCGATCTGAGGCTGAGTGCTGGGTTGGGACAGAGCTGCTGGCTCAGGGAGGGGCACTGGCGGCAGGGAGTGGCTGGGGCTGCTGCTGGGCATGGTGGCCTGGCCTGTGCTGGCTGGGCTGCTGGGTTGCGGCAGGTGCTGGAGGCAGTTGGGGTCTCGATACTCGGACAGGTCGATCCTGCGGCCAAGACTCGGGCGAGGTGGCTCACATGTGGTCTGATATCTGTACATTGCAAGGAAGCTCTCACCGATATGCTTCCACCTGAGGAGGCAGAGGTAAAGCAAGCTTTGTATAAACTCATCTTATTTGAAAAGGAAGCCACCAATTTATTTATTTTCCCCACTTAAAATTACTGGCACAACCAAAGAGTAAAGCTCTTTTGAGGGTACAAGTTCACAAAAAAATGTATGTATGAGCCCAGAATATCATAATTCAACCATGAGTGGAGCACAACTAAGAATTATATCTT
>OMLB01018319.1:0-20100 GCA_900302555.1 Myripristis jacobus | reverse complement strand
AAGCCCGAAAAAAAAAAAAAAAAAAAAAAAAAAAATGCAATGCCTTTAATGTCTCTCGTCAGTCTGTCCTCTCAAGTTTGGATGCTGTTCACTTACATTAGGCTGGAATAGGCCGGGTCTCATCAAATTCCCATCACTGAGCCAAATGACGCGAATGGCTGATCTGAGCTCACACTGGCCATTTACATCCTCTCGTCACTTTCTTCCTATTTAACCTAATCAGTATGTGCATGATGCGTCCAGCCTCCTGTCAATCAGTCATTGTAGACTGTGGTCTGCTCTGGAAGAAATGAGCTCCATTTGCAAAGCTTTCATCACATCTTTCTGGCTGTGTGAGTGACGTCAAGCCGAACAATGTCAGTGATATTTAACCTTTTTGGCCATTTAATGTGCTGTAGATTTCCCCTTGGAAAAGTCACAAGTTCAGTTTGACATAGTCTCAGAACTTTTTTACATTTCTCGGCTGTTTCTGTTGTGATATGGTACATTTGTCTTCTCAGTCTCCTTCTGAGGAAAACATAAATACTATGTACTCCAAGCATGTTGCTAACTCCACTGCTCTCAAGACAGTGTGTGTGTGTGGCAAAGTGGAGATAAGAAGATGAGTGCATTAATGGCATATCACTGGAGGTCCCTATTTATCCAGGACAGATAAAGCTTCTACCCATATGCTGTGCCTGCTTCTGGGTGTGCTGTGCCCCTTGAATGTAAGGGTATCATGTAGCACTGTCATTCCTGCATCTTCAGCTCATTTCTTGTTGAAGATGAAAGCCATGGCACTTTATTACTTTAATTACATTCTATTTTGTTGCTCTTTTCTAACCTTTTTTGCCAATGCTCTATTTTTTCCATAATGATTCCTATTCGTTTTTCTGCTGCAGCAACCTAATTTGCCCAAGGCGATCAATAGAGTGTCATCTTATCCTACAGCGATCCATCTTCTAATGCTCTAATGTCTTGATTAGTATAAAGGGTTTATGGTTCATCATGTGTGCCTGATGCAGAAATTATTATGGATTTTTTTTTGTTTGTTTAACATATCTCAAAGTTATGAACAAATTTCCCTGAAACTGTAGAAATGTTGGTCCTGAACCAAGGAGGAGTTGATTTAATTTTGCACCAGTTGGCCGAGAGATGCAACAAGGACACATTGAAACATGACTACAGTATGACCGCGTTGCAATTCACCTCATTCACTTCGGCGCCATGTTAGCTTAACTGACGTCATGCAGGTGATTAGATGTGGAAGTGCCAATGTTGAAACTCCACTATAAATATGCTGTTTCAGTAGCGTTGAATGAAATGACATGCAGGTGACACTTTGATGAATTCAAAGCCCACATTAAAAAACATAAATTGCATTTAATCATAGCAGTTTTCTTGATTTAGAATAACATGAACGGAGGTGAATGGCTACACTGCTGAGTGCATCATCCGTCTCAGATCCCTCTGGTTGCTGCTGATGAATCACAACCAGTGCAGGTCATTCAGGCCTTCAGTCCCAGGCCTTGAGATTGAGGGATGGTCTACCTCATCATTGCACTTCCCTGCTGCTCTCAGAACTGCCCAGTCAGCTAGCTGCATTTATTTTAATTTTGCCCAGACTAACTTGATATGTAAAAGTTATTCCATACTGACCATGAACACACACAGACAAGACACATGCACACACCCAAAGAGCCTAACCTTTGTCGTCTGCCTGGCCTGCAGGTGTTGACCATCCTTCAGGAGGTGTTCCCAGCTGTGAAGGCAGCAGAGATGGCAGTGAAGCTCCGCCCCCTCTGGTGGGAGGGCTGGCAGACTCTGGGCCGTGGCCAGCTAAACCTTGGGGAGGTGGATCTGGTGAGTATCGCAATTACCTCTTAAATAGGCTGTGCCAAAGTAGGCTTAGTAGTGTTAGATAACTTTTTTAAGGCATGTCACATGCTGAGTCATTTATCATATCTTCATTCATGTATTGGCTGTTGACATTGTTGACAACTTCTGTCAGATGTTTGCAACTTTGATTCACTGTGCCTGTTTTGAGTGTGGATTATAAACCAGTACAAAAGGTGAAGTTATTGTTTGTTGCCCTTGTCTCAGATCCATGAAGATGCACCGGTTAATTCTATTGAAGCATTTATCAGTTCTATTAATTCCCTGTCTCTGAGCTCAAGTGCCTCTTTGAAAGCATGCCTGTTGCCTAGGGCATGGTGGATTGCTTAAAGTGCCCCAGAACACGCCAGGGCGTGTGGGTATATGAGGCATGCAGATGATAGCTACACTGCTTACCCATTTAGAGCAGACCAAGCAGGACTGAACTTAGAAAAACCCTATGGCAAACGGCACTGTGTATAGATCCCACATGTCCCGGAGCAAGAGAGCTGTTCAACCCAAAACAACAATGGGAAGTGTTGAAAGTTACTTCAGCTAACGCTAAGCCAAATATAGACACACCTTCATATGTAATGAAGGTATTGGGAAGGAAGAAAAAAGCACATCTATTTTTAGTGGGACTTGTTCAGTCAAGTTTCAGAACTTTGTGTGCATCAACATGTTTGAGTAGCGCCTGCTTGTACAAATCTAAGTGCAGTGATTTCCCCATTTTGTCTTTTATAAGTGTCTGTCTTTTCTTTTCCCTACCTTCCTTAGTTTTCTGCTGTCTGTTTCACCATGGGGAAACATGGAAAGTACCTCAGACAGACATATGCTGCCAGAAATGCAAAGCTTGTTAAAAATTGTGAGAATACTTGAAATTGCTGTTGACAGCATTGCAACATGAGGCCCTATTGCCTTGAATCAATCTGTTCATTACTATCAGGTGCTTTTAAGCAAGATGTTCTCAGAGAAGCAGGTCATCTGGCTGGAGGGACTTTTTTTATTCCCAAAAGAAAGAATCTTCACTTGAGGCTCAAGTCTGTCTAAGACTAAACATCAAATTGTGGTTTTGGACATAGACAGTTTGTTTATCACAAATGTGTCATAGCTCATTTGTCAAGGATTGCAGGTTGTGCTTGACAGCACTGTTTGCCCAATAGGTTTTGTTTATTTATGCCACAAGCTGGGAAAATCGGTCACATTACACATCAAGTTGAAAGGAATTTTGGCTTGACATAAGAGTTTTACAGGGGATGAAAAAGAGAGACTCAGTGATACAGGAAGGCTCTCTTTTTCATATGAAAACAACTCGTAAAAACATGGCCTGCATTGAGGACTTTTTAATATTTAATAACCAGCAACAGTGTCTAAGAATAAAACTGTTCTTCAGTGAAGTGACTTTATGTTGATAACCAGTGGAGTTAACCAGTACTTGCTTTTCTACCATATTCACTGACTGACAACCTATTACGGCAGTAAGGTTTGCTACCATTATGTTGCCCCGTGATTTGGGATGGGGTTTTGGGGTGAGACCAGACCAGACCTCTGTTGCTGGGTCATTGTTAAAGTTTTTCCTGCCCACTTATGTTTAAAGAAACAGTTCCACTGCATGAGAAGCTCATGCTCATAATGGCACCATTGGGACTGAATCCAGATTTTAATCGGATTTTTCCAGGGAAAGCAGCTAGTGCCAGTAAAATACTTGACTTTCAAATACCTCAAAACATGAATAGACAACATGAATACATGAAAAATGACATTATTTTGCCCCACTGGCAGATTTTTTCACATTTTATGATAATTAACATTGACAGCAAACAGACCTAGTAATAATAAATAATAATAATAATAATAAGTGAATAATAATAATAAGTGAATAATAATAGTTAATAACCAAATGTCTTGTTCACATGGGCATGTTTTAGAGATGATGACCAGGAAGATGAACAGAGTTATTTTTACTTTTTGTTAAATGTGTCTGCATTCGTCCTTCCCCGGCCTCAGCTGCAGACTGACCAGAGGACTTTCTCCTATTTTTTTTTTTTTTTTTACAAGTTCAACTACTGAAAAACAGCTACTAAAAAGCTTTATCCAGAGTCATTAGAAAGATTAAGAACTTATCCTTTTATCTGCCTCTAGAGTCTTTTCTTGAATATCTCCTCAGCCCAGACTGCAAGGTGCTCTCTGCTAGATTTGCTCATTCCACAGACGGCGAGGGTTTTGTCTTCATCAGATTCTCCACCACTACCATGTTTATTTCATTGAGGAGTAGCCTTGACATCGTTAGCTGCTTGATACGGTGCTAGTATTGATCAAAGTTTGTTGAAAATTAGTGTTGGAAGTGCAGCCAAGGCCATTTGGATGATTTGACCCCTGAAGTTGAAAAGAATGCTATATCTTTGTGACCATTTATTGATTTGGCTCCTTTCGCCATTTTTACATCCATCTCTTGTTATAACAATCTTGTTTTTCAGTTGCTTAGGGTTGAGATTTGCTTCCGATATTCGTTTTTAATGGACTTCTGCTGCTTTCAGTCTCTATTGGCACTGATTGATAAACTCATCAGTCACCACAAGTAGCACTTAGCATTGGATTAATTTTACAGTTTCACTGGTGGACAGTTGTCATGTCTCAGATCTGACATATAGTCCCATTACCAGTTGAAGGAGGACATTTCTATTTCTATTCTGCGAGTTAATAGCATAGAAATTGATCCACAAATGCATAGTCAGCTGAGTGAGATGAACATCTTATTAAGGAAACAGTAAATCTGCTTGTAATGTGGTGTAAATAAGGTTAGGCTCTTGTTTGCTTGCATTTTGATGATAGACCCACCAGCTACACCAAAGTCAGCGTCGTGCTTTCATTTTGAGAACTGACAATCACAGTGAAGCCACAAACATGGCCCCATAGGAATCTGGGCCAACCATTTACACCTCTTTGAAACTAGCGTTACACATTTCTCCTCACTGACAGTTTGAGTGAGTGCTTCGATGTTTTTATGATCCACGACCCACTGCAGCGACAGCCATAGCTGTCTCTGTGATTTAAGCATTCATAAGAGGGTTGAGTTATTTCTGAGGGAAGGATGGAACATGGGGGTTCCCCCCCTGGAAAACTGTGACTGTTCGGTGTTGCTCTCATATATCGTCATAATGAGCAATGCACACAGGAGGATGACATTTTTATTCATAAAGCAGAAATGGAGAAGTCAGTGCATTTTCCAAAAGACATTCCTGAACCTATATCACTTATCAGGTGATATATAGGCCAGTGTAGACAAATCCAGAGAAGTAGGCAAAGGGGGAAAAAAGTTGCCATTATGGGTGGCATCTCATGACTACACCAGCACATTTGAACATGTACTTAGCCTTTACTTTTTTTATACAAGTTTGACAAAAGATGTTAGTGCCTATATCTCAGTGGAATGTGAAAAAGAAATGATGAAATGCAGCTGTTTGTTGATTGTAAGTAATCAGTAATCTATGAATGCTCATGTTCATCCTGCAGGCTGTGAGGAGTTTCCAGGTTGCCGTCCACCTCTGCCCGTCAGAGCGCTCCCTCTGGCAGGATGACTTGGCGTGGGCACGGAGGTTGCAGCAGCAGCAGTGTGCAGTGCAGGAGAAGAAACGACAAGAGGAGGAGACCAAAAAGAATCTTCTCAGTGCCCCGGAGCTCGAGCAGGACTATGATTTTGAGTCTGACGAAGTGCTGGCTGCCTGCATGGCTGTGGCTGAGCGACAGACACGCTATGAGGAGCTGAAGCGGACTGCAGTTGTCATCGATACTGATGGCAATATCAAAAATGTACAGATTGAAGAGGAGGGATCAGCGGACGTGGCCTCTGCATCAAATGCACAGTTTGTCAAAGCACGAGGACTTTGAACTGGCATGAATTGACTTTAAATTGTGATTGTTGTGCTGAACAGTTTTATTTCCAAAGCTGTTGTTTTTGTGAGCGTCATTTTAAAAAAAAATGTTCATTTGGAAGCCAACACGTAATCTCATTCTTTGTTGTAAAACGTTATGTGCTATCCCAGATGAAATGGTCAAAACTTGCAGCCCATTAAATCACCAGTGATGAAAAATGTTTGCTAAATGAATTCATTCTCTAACTAGTCAGAATCAAACATTGTCCTGGGCCAATGTATGAACACAAACATTAGAATCAGAACGGGGGGACGCAGGCTGTTATTTAGAGGAGCAGTCACCTGTCAGAATCACTGAAAATCTAGAGGAAAATATATTTTGTTGACTGGTACCCTTTAGCAAGGCACCTAACTCCTGGTGGCCAAAGGTACTTCCTTTTCTACCATATTCACTGATTGACAACCTATTAGAGCAGTAAGGTTTGCTACCATTATGTTGCCCTGTGATTTGGGATGGGGTTTTGTGGTGAGACCAGACCAGACCTCTGTTGCTGGGTCATTGTTCAAGTTTTTCCTGTCCACTCATCTATCAAGAAACATTTCCACTGTATGAGAAGCTCATGCTCATAATGGGACCATTGGGACTGAATCCAGATTTTAATCAGATGTTTCCAGGGAAAGCAGCTAGTGCCAGTAAAATACTTGACTTTCAATGCAAATATGACAAACACTACTAGCAAATGTCATGGCACTGGTGCTCCTGGTAGTTTGGGTGCCACAGGGGAGACCAAGATTTCTTTTTTTTTTTTTTTTTTTCTGTTCGCTTATGATATTATCTCAAGTTAATGTTGTTTTGACAGCAAAGCTCTTCCTCTTCCATCCACTAACTAGTCAGAATCAAACATTGTCCTGGGCCAATGTATGAACACAAACATTAGAATCAAAACAGGGGGACATTGGCTGTTATTTAGAGGATCAGTCACTTTTCAGAATCACTGAAAATCTAGGAGAAGAAAACAGATTTTGTTGACTGGTACCCTTAAGCAAGGCACTTAACTTCTGGTGGCCAAAGGCAAAGGTGTGCCAACTCAAATGTTGCATCCTCCCTGGAAGGACCTCTCTTTTGTGAGATGAACAGAGACCATGTCCACTTGTGACGTGTTGACTGAAGCCACTGTGCATATATATTTTGCAAAACTGCAACAGGTTAAAAACTTCACAGTGAACCAAATCGTCTTCTCACATTTTGATCACCTTCCTGCATAGCTCTCTAGAAAGACAAATGGTGATACCAAACTGCGGTAACTAACAACAGGAAGGTAAAAACTTGCAGTAAAAATTGCAGTTAATGATGAACCACTGTTTGTTCTTTTTTTGTTCTTCTTCTTACAGACAAATTTCCCTGTTAGTTTTTAGCTGTTAATTATTATTTAGGTATGAATCATATGGTGAAAGGTGAATCTGCAAAGGCGGACAGTTCACCCCTTTATTTATTCCTTTGTGAGTAGAGCTTGGACTAGGCAGTGCTAATTCACTGATGCAGAGTCAAACTGCAGGCTGCTTTCATCTGTGCAGGCCATATTGAACAGGTGATGAAAAAACAACATTTAAGTCACTTTTCACGTTTCACTGATGAAGCATTTGGTGCACTTTGGCTTTGGAGGCCAGTATAAGTATAGGAATAAATCCATTTCTATTAATGGGCTTCTGTTAGGGTTTTTCCGTGGACACTTTTGGCTGCGCCGAGTCAAACCACGCACCCACAATAGTGGCTCATTTTTTTTGGCAAAGCAGAGATCCGATCTGTTGGGAATATGTCCATCATCAAAAACACATGGTCATTTTTTAAATGCCACATATTTCAGAGGTGCTTTGTCACAGACACAGATGACTGGGAGACGTCCGATGGAAAACTCGGCAAACTGCACCAACCATACAGCCAGCAAAGCTAAAGCTTTTTCATTCATACAATAAAACAATATGAAACAATGTGCTACTTCTTAACCCGTTCAGGAAGGAAAAGAGATGCTAGCAAGCACAGAGAAATATAACTCTAGAGTAACCACTGAATCTCTGTTGAAGACTGAAGGGCTGTGTCATGCAAGTCTCTATAGGGAGAGGAGATGTTTAAATATTTTGATCTGAGGCAATGGATAAATGGCTTTCGATTAATTAACAGTACTTGATTTTCTACCATATTCACTGACTGACAACCTATTAGAGCAGTAAGGTTTGCTACCATTATGTTGCCCCGTGATTTGGGATGGGGTTTCGGGATGAGACCAGACCAGACCTCTGTTGCTGGGTCATTGTTCAAGTTTTTCCTGTCCGCCCATGTTTTTAGAAACATTTCCACTGCATGAGAAGCTCATGCTCATAATGGCATCATCGGGACTGAATCCAGATTTTAATCAGATGTTTCCAGGGAAAGCAGCTAGTGCCAGTAAATTACTTGACTTTCAATGCAAATATGACAAACACTTCTAGCAAATGTCCTGGCACTGGTGCTCCTGGTAGTTCGGGTGCCACAGGGGAGATCAAGATGTCTTTTTTTCCTTTCCTTGTTCGTTTATCATATTATCTCAAGTTAATGTTGTTTTGACAGCAAAGTTCTTTCTAATCCAGAGCTGTTTTAGATTGCAGCTGTTTAAAACTAAACTAAAACCAAGGCAAGACACTCATTTTATCACCTGTTTTCCTGTAGGCACCAGTGTACAGTTGAATTTATTTGCAAGCTATCATGAGCAATAAATGGCTTCACCTAACTTGTGTCAAAACTCTTTCAACTCTTCACAGAAGCAGTGTCTTTGATTTGAAGTTTATTGACAAAAAAGCGCAGAACACACTACTCGACCTGCACGGCTGTGCTCAGAGGCAGCGATCTGAACGCACGCTGATTTTTGAGTGGCATATTCTTCTAGTCAACTGTTTTCCCAGGCTCCTCGTGGAAGGGGCTCATATTTCTCAGTCAGTCAGTCAGATATTGTGTAATACTGCTGTTAGCTGAGAACGTGGTGAGAAGAGGAGACTCATCTTTTTTTTCTTCCGCCCTCTGTTAAAGTCATATTACAGCTGCTTTGTCATTCACTTATCATGCCCCCCGAAGCCTCCAGAGCTGGAGCAGACCTTTTAGCATGAGCCCCATTGTGTCTACTGAAATCATTAAATATGTAGAAACAGGCTTGCAAGTGAAATTGGTAGACCTGTGTGAGTAATGCCAGTGGTTAGAAATCTGGTTTGGCCATCAGCGCGCTAGTGGAGGAGATGAGGTGGGCAAAAGTAAATATGTTCCCAGCAGCAAAATGGCGTTGAGAGTGACATGTTGGCTATTTATTGGAATCTGATAATGAAATGTCTGCATCGTCTCAGGAGCTCTTTCAGGAATCTGAGGAGCTTTTTTTTTTCTTGCCAGGAAACTACACCCACTGCATGCCGCATTCCATGAATTATGAGCCCATTTAGTGTGATTTTGTAATATTTAATTCTTACCCATGTGAAATTAAATGGTTGTTCAAGACTAATTGCCTCTTCTTGCCTTTGTTTCATTATTCATTTTCCTGTTTATTATTGGTTTCTTGAAAAGCTTTCCAAAACCCTCAAAAGTACCTCTGTGCATATTACTCTCTGAAATGATTACTCGTTTTGATTGATGACCATTTCTTTCCTCTATCCATTCACCTCAAGTAATCACTACTGATTTTCATTTCCAGCATTAATGCGCTTGTATTGTGGCCTGATCAATAATCCATCTGGAGCGAGGCGGCACCGAGGCAGTGGCCCAGAGCAGGCTCATTCAGGAGGGCAGGACACAGCAGCAGCGGTGTTGAGCCTGTGCAAATCCTCTGCACTGATGCTGAGACATCCCTCCTCTTTTGTAAAGCACACTGAACAAATTCTTACAACACATATTAAACTGACTATGATCTATAAACACAAACACATTCAAATGAGTTTACGAATAGGGATGTTTTCTGAGTACTGCAGTTGCAAATGTGCAAATCATCTGTGGGAAAATTGTACTACATACCTCACTATCATGCTAAACCGGTGATTTACTGGGTCAGTTTCAAGGGGAGAAACATGCTTAATGTGAATACATGCACGCTTTATTCTCATATTTATTCATGATCTTGGTACAACACATGTTCACAAAACATTAGACATTTTAGTGGTAACAAATCTTTTTAAACTGGTTGGCTTCAACACAGACATATGACCTAATTTGGCATTAATATGTTCTTTCCAGGTTGATCCATGAGTGCCATTTCATGTGCCCTGTAACTGATCTGACAGGGAATACTTTCAAGAAAAGCGAGGGTTATTTTTTTAAAAACAGTATCGCCAACTTTATTCCCATTTTATATGTTAAAATCGGATTCAGTGAAAGGCAGTGGAAATTACGTTCAAATAAAATCAAGTGCCTTGATCTCCGAGGGGTGATTGTGTAAACTGGCAAAAATGGAAAATTGAGCTGTATGTATAATAGCATGCTGCTTCTTGAGGCCTCT
This sequence comes from Myripristis jacobus, assembly GCA_900302555.1. NCBI lineage: Eukaryota > Metazoa > Chordata > Actinopteri > Holocentriformes > Holocentridae > Myripristis > Myripristis jacobus. The sequence continues at coordinate 9,866 of OMLB01018319.1, read as the reverse complement.
TCATCCAGTGTTTGAATCGTGAAAATATTTCTACAAGTCACAGTATAGCTGCCTTTTGTGATTAACTGCAGTGGACGCTGTTGTTTGAGCTTTGTCGTCACACCTTGGGCAGTTTGATGGAGCTGCTGAGTCGACCAGTATGATGAAATCATTAGCAAGTGTTGAAAAGTGCCCAACAACCGTGAGCATATTCATCTTGTACCAGTTTGAAATGAGTAGAAACTATCTGGACCTTCTCACAGAGAAGACAATAAAAGGTATTTTCATTCATAAAATAAATTAACATCACTGTACACAGTTCACATTTTAACACCAACTCTTTACAGTCGTGCAGGCCAGTCGAAATGCTACAAAACCAACGCGGCCTTGCAGTGGTTTCATAATTCAGAAAGTGCAACAAAACATCTCCCCTAAAATTGTCACGTTGTTTTCAATATTTTTGTCAATATAACTGCAAAAGAAATGTTATGTCTAAATTTGAGTATAATTCTAATGAGGTGTGTTTAATGATATGGTGTTGTTTGTCGTCAGCTATGGATGAGGAGTAATACATTGATAATGGATAATTAGCTCAGCAATATATCTGTCAAATGTTATTTTTTCAGCAGTCTAATATGGCACACAGATTAGATATCTACAAACTCGATGAATTCTTCAGTCTTTAGACCCCGTTTCTGCCATCATGTCTACGGAGTATTCTCTTTATTTCCTATTTTCTGTCCTGGAACTGTCCACTGAAAACTGCTCCTCTAGTGAGTTCAGTATAGAAGTCCATGCTTTTCAGTCTGTCAACTATATGGATTTCTCTTGTATGTTCAAAGTCTCATCTGTGAAGGTGACATGAAGAGTCTGGTCCTTGGGACCCAACGCGACTCCTGTCAGTGGTGGAGCTTCATTGCTGCCACATGGCCGGCCTGGTGCCATGGCCTCTAACACACAGTGTGAACGCTGCCTCTGAGGGCCCTCTACCCTCTGGGGCTCCTGTAGCGGAGACCCCTCTGCAGCTGGTGAACCAGAGCTGCCTTGTCCCATTGATTGCAGCGACCCAAGCATCCCGTGACTTCCCTCTGATGGGTACAGCAAAGTCTGTGAAGTGGTCACCACTTCCCTCAGCTCACGTGACACCAGCGATGGGGAGTCCCGGGACATGATGGAGGAGGAGAGGTTACTGTCAGCACAGTGGAAATGACCCCTGCTTCTCTGACCTCGGCCACCCATTTTGCAGAACAGACACTTGATTTTCTCCATCAGCTTAAGGACCACGGTCTTTCTAAGCAGGATGTAGATCCAGGGGTCCAAGATGGGGTTGACAGAGGCCATGCGTATAGCCAGCAGGTCTGGGTTCCTCTGTTTAGGATCATCTATCTGGTTTCTGTACAGCTGGTTCACAAAAATCCTCAACTGAAAGCACAGGAGATTAAACAACAACAGGATTATTCATCATAGATTAGTTCAGCTTGGCAGGTTAATTTTTGTTTTTAGTTCTCACATCAGTAAGCCCTAAGAGTTTCAAATGCTAAAAAACAGTAAAAACAGACTACATACAATTAAATAATTAATGTTTTGGTCATTTTAAAATGCTTGGCATGAAATGGTCAACTCTAAATAAACACTAGGCCACACTGTAACTTTTGAGAAACCACTGCACAGAGGCAATGGCAAGAGACCAACAAAAACACCAGAGTAATACATCATAGATAAGCGGTGGGCTGGTGGGTTCCCTTGGGTCTAGTCAGTATTCTTCTCACAAACTCAGCGTAACTAATCTGCAGTCATAAAATGGCTGATGAAAGAGAGGTTACAGTGGGTGGTGTCAAATATTTTGCCGGAGCATGAGAATGAAGTGTTTGGTTCATTTACTGTCGCCACACAGACGCAAGAACTTCTGCATTTCATTCTGCATGGTGTCAAAAATTCGCTTCGGCGTGGCAAAATGCCAAAATATAAAAGAAATTCAGGTGTTTTTGAAAAGCCATGGAATTAGATACCAATCAATTTCCACAACACAGTGAGTCACAGGTTCTATGTTTCCTGTTTAAAAATTTGTGTACATGCAGTTAGGTGAGGGATGACACACTATGAAGTCAGCACAATCTGTGTGGGGGTGTGCCTCAGTGAGAGTCCAGGCTCAGGACATCACCTCACCACCAGGACTGCAAACAGGGGTGCAACTTTTAAGTTTCATACTGGTTAAAAGAGAGGATGTATTCACACGCACGCACGCACGCACGCACGCACACACACACACACACACACACACACACACACACACACACACACACATCCGTACTAACCTTTGTCTCCCATTTGTTTCATTAGGTAAAATATCCTGTAACATATTTTAGTGCAGGATGCATTTAGTGCATCCTGTAACATATTTATATTTTCGTAGCCTGTTGCTATTCGTTTTATCAAGGTTTTATTTAAACGATCAATTCTATGATGTTTCATTATAGTGTAATTGCTACTTAAAATTACTTTTGTTCCTATATAGTCATCTTTGTACAAGCAGGTGACCGGAGTATTGCGCAACAGCCAGTGCACAAAAAGGCGCTGGACTGACTTTTTGTTCATTTTTTGTTCATACTCACCACTAAAGGTATGGAGCATATGAGAACCACAGCGGATGTTGCTATCAGCAAGATCACCATTTGGATCTCTGCTCCAGCCAAGCGTCCGAAACTCCGTCTGCGCCTCAGCTCCGCTATGCGCCTCTGGTCTGTGCCCAAAGACGTGCGGCGAATGAAGCGCTTGTGCATCAGGATCAGAGCTCCACACACCATCACGTTGCATACGACCGTGGCCAGCACAATGACTGAATTCACCCCTGCGTACATCAGGTTAAATGTAACTACTGTAGTGTTGTTGTTCTGCCAGTCGATGAAGCACCAGGTCCTCGGATACTGGAGCGTGACTTGGCCGAGCCCCATGCTGGGCAGCGCGCAGAACACAATGTTGGAAATGTAAATGGCCAGGAGAGTCAGCGCGGCCAGTCTTTGGTTAACGTACTCATTGTAGAAGTATGCATGGTTTATGGCCAGGTATCTCTCAATTGACATGGCAAACACGATACTGAGCTGGACCAAGAAGAAGAAGAGGAGGATGAATCCCGAGTATTGGCACAGCGGCTCCCCCCCCGGCCAGGAGCCCTTCATGTAGGTGGCGATGGTGACAGGGCTGGCCAGCAGCGTGCCCAGCAGGTCTGTCACTGCCAGCCCGCACACCAGCGTGTAGAAAGTCGTCTCCTTTTGTTCCTTTCTTGATATCCGGAGAACCACTATGGCAATGACATTTCCTGCTACCCCGAATATAAACATTATTACAGGGATAGTGGGCTGACGGGACTGGCCCATTTCCGTGCTGTTCATACCTGCAGCTATTTCTTTCACTGTTTCACACTTAACAAACCTTCTCCTCTCAGTTCGGATGTGGTAACCTTTTCCATTTGGGCTCGTTCTCCAAGTTCTTCAACAATAGGCAAATCCACATTTTCCAAATTTCCATTTTACGCATGGGATTAAAAGACTATATTCCGCACAGTTCTTTTTTTGGATCAGCGAGATAAGAAAAAAAGTTCTTCACTCTGTTGACTCAGCTGTGTAAATGATGATCTGTCTGGTGTGAGCCGCGCTCCACGCTGTTATCAAGCAGTAGAGTGACAGGGAAGTTTCCTCTTGGGCAACTGAGTGCAACTCCTCCTCCACTGCGCATTTGAGCCAGTGAGCTTTGAGGAGCCAGGCTGAGATGGGCTTGGTGTAGTCAAGTAGCTGTGCAGGGTGAGAACAGAGCGCCAGCAAGTCACCAGACCCATGCAGGGGCTCATAGTCCGGTCTTAGTCTTAACTATGAAGGATCAGTGATTCTATATAAACTGTGTTTAGTCAGTCATAGAGTTAAGGCTAAGGAACACATCAGTTAATCAATAATCAGTTCTTCTTCACCGGAGATACCCATGGGTTTACTGTCATTAGTAACTATGATGGCTCCAAATTTAGCTGTCTTCAATAATGATCTGTTTGTCACGGAGTAATGACTGAGTAAGATTTTAGATTGCAGATCTGTTAGTTCACCTTTAATCACTGCTTCTTCAGCTGAGACAGCCACACTGGCAGCCCTCTGATGACTTCATTCATAACTATAAGGGATCCACGAGCCCATGTAAACCACATTTATTTAATGTTTCGTCTTAATCAGTATCAGAGACTGTGCTTATCTAACACTGATAATCTCTTATAATTTCATATCAACAAATATCTGTCATGCTACTAATAATTGTGTAAAATTTGATTTGTGTAGTTCAGCCTTGTACGGTGATATATTAGTGCCATTGTAGGGGAGGAAGTCATATTCAGAGAAAAATAAAGTTATTTATGAGAAAAAAAATCAGATTTCTGAGAAAAAGACTCTGAGATTATAAAGTCACAAATTTAAGGGAAAAATCTATGAAAAATACTTTTTCTTAAACTTATCTTACTTATGCTCTTATAAAGGAAGCACCTAGCTTCACTTTACGAGGTTGGATGAGCCAAACACTGCAGACGCTGCTGCTCGCCGTGTATCAGGTCTGCAGCTGATGACCTCATCAAATTCTGCTTTGCAATGGGATTTAGGAGCAAGGGAATGCTGCTGATTTTAGCCCACAATCACAATATTGTTTCCTTCTGAATCAGCCCAAGTCACAGCAATGTCGCTTCACAGTCCAGATGCTGATGATAATAATGTAATTCTGGAATAAAATCATCAGGGTTTTCTTCTTAAATCCCTGAGTAGAAGAAAAAATAGTTTTCAGCAGTTTCTCTTGCTCCTCAGCAGTCTGCCCTTCTTCCTTTTGTAGGAGCTCAGCATCCTCACTGTTGTCATCCTCACCACAGGAGGGAGAGGGTGAGAACCACCGCTGCTCTGTAGCCTTGCACATGTATGAAGTGTTGTCATAGGGCAGGGACAGTCATGAATGATGACCTCTACCACGTGACCTACGCCTCCACAGAGAGAAGTGGTTGTTAGATTCCAAAATTTCGCAACATAGCAACATTTTGATTTGCTTTGCACATTATTGGGTTAATTTCTGAAAAAGGAATTAAAAAGTGTTTGAAACTCTGCATTGACAGAAAATTGAAAACAATGAGGTTCCATCTGAGCAGATCAAAAGAAATCACAAAGTCAAGAAGTCAAGCGCAAGTTTGAGTTGTGCAGTAACCAGTCTTGCTGTTGGCAGTTTGGGTGACAGGAGTTGAGTTGAGTGTGATATCAGAGAACCTCACTGTCACATGTCTGATTCAGGCTGAGTGATATCATTCCGCGTGCCATTCGTGCATGGACCGGGGGAGGGGTTATAGTAGCGCCACACAGCCCGGTGTGTCTGGAATGACTGGTGGTTGGGGACCATAGCTCTAGAGGGCCCTTTAGCGATGCTTTTTCAAATATGGGGGCACCACCACCTGTACGATCTAATGCAGTTCAGTGCAACAGCTCTGCCATAAATTCTCCCTTTTAACAAAGTTTATAATGTTCAGTTTGTGTTGACATTGTGGAGAATGTGTCAGTTTAATTCTGTGTTTATTATCAAAGTTGTAGTTTGCAGAAGTCTTGTACTTGACTACATTATACAGAGAGGTGTTTCCATTTTTTTGGCCTCCCTATTTATGTACATGAGGGGGGACAGAATATTGGAAACAGCTCTCAGTAAAATGCAGTCCAGTCCAGCAGCAGCACTAACTATGAGCTCAATGTCAAACATAGAAGTGAATGAAAACCTCTGTTACTGTGACAACAAGAAAAGCTGAGCATTATAGGCAGCAGGAAAGGAAACTTTATGGCACAACAGTTGGACTGGATTGTATTAGACTGTCCTGGTGGACTTAATAAAGTGGACACTGAGTGTATACACACACACACACACACACACACACACACACACACACACACACACAGATAGATAGATAGATAGATAGATAGATACAGTAATTATCATGACTGTTCATAGCCATATTTGTACAAGCGTGTGCAGCTGCAGAACTGCAGACAGCATGCAGCAGGTGGATGTGGCATCTCTCTCTCTTTCTCTCTCACTGATTTATCTTGCTCTTCATATCTTCTTTCTCTCACTCATTTGTGCTAATGTTTTCTTTTTGGTGCTCCCCACCTTTTTAGCTCGCAGGCATCTAACACACACGGATGAAATCAAAACAAAATATCAAACCAGCCACTACCTACAAGGACATAACTATACTTTAGTGCAAATAAACAAGAGCAGACTAAAATGAATGCAGTCTCTCCCTTCAAACATGATCTGTCTCTCTCTCTCTCTCTCTCTCTCACATGCACATACATACAAACCACAACGATGTACTGAGCTAGAACGCAGCATATTTTTAGTGCATGCAGTTTCACAACCATTATCTGTTCCTGTCAATTTTAATAAGACTTAATTTCAAAATGTCCTTTTTTTTCTATTCTCTTCTCCTTAACTACTAGTTAAACTTGCTCTTGTTCTTGGATAGTCATATTTGTACAAACAGGCGACTCACAACAGACATGCCGTTTTTGAACTACCCTAAGGACAAACTATAGATGAACACTGAGAAAGAAAACAATTCCATGTATGCAGGAGTCCTACCAAGAGTCAGGACATTCATATACTGAGGAAGGTTTTCAGTTTACACTCAGACCAGCAAAAGGCATGGAAACAACAAATACATATATGATGTGGGCAAAATATACCACACTGTTTGTCTGTAAACCACAAGAAGCAGAAGTAGACACATGATGTAAAAGTGCACAAAGGTCATGAACATCTGGGACATGACCCTTTTTTTTTGTTCAGCAGCTGAGTATCATAATTGTCAGCGTAGCCCATAACCACCACTGCTTCCTGCCCTGGAGAACATTTTAACACCTCAGTAGAACACCTTGTTCAACATCACTCTCAGTAAGCTTTTGTTTACTTTTGCAAACATCTGTTGCAGGACATGTTCCATTTAAATAGGACTGTGCATTGTTATTTACTCATCTGACTTAACCAGGGAAATTGTTTATGTTTACTCTAGTGTCTATTGTATGAATTGCATGAATTACTCTTATTTTATACTTTCATAAGGCTAAGTTGCAACAAGGTTTTTTTTGTTGTTGTTGTCTTAGTCAGTAGTCACTTCTTATTTCACTTTGAGTCATTTGCTTCATTTGCACAACAAGCAGCTGCAACAGATAAATATGTAGATGTTTGCTAGGAAACATATCAGGAAGTTGATATTGTGTTTGCTGGACCAAACATGCAATGACAAACAAAGCAATCCTATGCTATCAATGCTCTATAAACGATGCGTCTTTAGTGCAGGATGTTAGTGTCAATTAGCTTTAGTGTTTGCTTACTATCTAAACACATCAGTATCTTCTGTGAGTACTAAGCAGTCTAGTGATCTTTGTTAAAATATGTTGTGCCATGTTTGCTCCTCTAAACACTGCAGAGATGCCGTTCCTCTTCCTGTATCCAAGGTCTGGGGGAAATCACCCACCTTAACATCAGCGTTCAAATTCCCCTAGGTCTACAATGACTTTGTTGTAAACGATATTCTTTCTTGTAAATGACATTGTGTACAACTCAGCAGTTTTGCAAAATGTGAGCTTTTCAGGAAATTTGGAAGGCTCATTTTCAGACTTACCATCATACATTTTTGAAGTGAAAGGGTTTCATGTTTCCAAGGGGCTGTGCAAACTTCTCCACCCACAGAGGAGCATGTAACCCTTCAGCTGATGTTAAAACATGATCATCACCAAAACTGGAGCTGCAAGGTTTCCACATGACCACAGTGTTGTCTTTGTGCAACTATTAATTGTTGTGAGCTATTAATCTGAACTCTGTGTTTTAATGTATTACGGAGTTAAGAAATTAACCACATCTGTTACAAAGTACAAATTCCGTAGGTTCTCCACAAGCATGAGAAACGGGAATAATAGAAAATAATCGTCTCAGAGCAGATTGGACAGGAAAGTGACCTGAGGCACTGAAGTGGAGCCCATGGCCAAGCTGAGGGTCCCCAAAAACAAACACCCTTAATGACAGGATTGCCAACCCTTAGCATCAACTGTGTATGTGTAATTATTTTTTTCTTTACATAAACAGAACAGTTTTAATGTCCCGCAGTTCTTTCCTTTTCCTAATCACTTACAGTGGCAGAACACAATCATTACAGGCCAGTTTTACAAAGGCTTCACAAGAATCAAAGAGAAGTTTCAAACACAGTGACTCACCTTCTGATAGTTTTCCAATTTTTAGTAATTGTCATGGTGCAGACTTACAAGCTCCACATGCTGATGCATTCCTGTTTCATGAAATATTTCCCACATTCCCTGAAGTTAAAGGTCATCCAGAGTCCTGGGATCTCTGTGGAGACCTGAAGACCTGCATATTTTGATTAACAATCATTTTGAATGTGAATTAACAACATTTCCACAGAAAGCTGGCTTTCAGTAGTGTCACTGGGATAAGCTTTTTTTTCCTGGAAATAACTGGAGCATACATCATTTTGGGAAGATTGTTCAGAAACACCAATACAATTCTACAGAAACAGTATCACATTTGCAGGTGTTCCTGTCTTCTCCATAACAGGGGCCATGCATCCTTTTTCTGATATAAACACAAGCCTAAAAACATATACAGAGGTCTATGCAAAACAATGAAGAGTCACCAGTACTTATTATTAGGGACTTCCACAAATGAGGTCTGTGCGATTGCCAAGATAAGCTACAGCAGACAAGCATGCATGTGTTGTCCATGTACAAGTTGTACAAGAAGCAATGCTGACTTTACAAAAAGAAAACAATCACAAGAAGTCCGATCCCAGCCTGGGAAAACCACAGAAACTGTTTTGCTCCCCAGGGAGGTGTAATGAGCAACCCCCACTTCTATCCCCCACTTCTCAACTCAGGTTCACTTGGTGTGAGTCGGGTCATGTGACAAGACCCATGACCTCAAAGTCCATATTGTGGCCCTTTTCTACTGCATGGTACCGGCTCAGCTCGACACAGCTTGTTTTTTGTTTGGTTTTCCATTGAGCGAAAGTTGTGGATAGTACCTGGTACCTGGTACTTTTGTTGATACCTCCTCCTTAAAGGTTCCAAGTAAACTGAGCCAATAGGGTGACGTGAAAACACTGACTGGTCAAAGAGAAATTCAACAGCTGTGTTTTCAACCAGGAAATACCAAGGTGAGGGCTGCCAACATGAGGGCCTTTTGGCCATCTATAATAAACAGGTCCTGTGGAAGGCTCATTCTATACTGGACTGTCTGAACCACCCACTCCAGAGTGAGTTTGACTTGTTGCCTTCGGGCTGTCGTTTCCGGGCCCTGACTGGGAGGACAAAAAGACTCCAAGTGTCATTTGTCCCTTCTGCTGTTCACCTCCCTAATGGCAGTAAACACTGAGGGCTCTAGTTCCCCGGCGCAGCGCAGGGGGCGCAGTGAGGCGCACCCCGCGCAGAGCTAGTTTGGACCAGCGCAGCGTGCGGGGCGCACAGAGGTGCGCCAAGATGGGAGTGGCGGCGTAGCAAGGGGAGGTGCGGGGAGGTTTCGTGCGCCCAAAGAGCAGGGTGGCGCAGTGAGGCGCACCCCACGCAGAGCTAGTTTCCCAGACCGAGGTGCGCCGAGATGGGAGTGGCGGCGTAGCAAGGGGAGGTGTCGACAGATTTAGCCTGGCGCAGTGACAGTTTCGTGCCAAAAGGCTTCGCCGAGGTGCGCCAAAAGCTCGCCATCTGAAACCACGTCTACTTTCAGCGCAAGGCGCAGCGGACCCGGCGTAGTGACAGTTTGGTAGACTGCCGCACATCACCAAAACCTCACAATCAGCACAAACGGTGCCAATCTCCTTTGAT
>OMLB01018318.1:0-23713 GCA_900302555.1 Myripristis jacobus | reverse complement strand
AAGGCTCTGACATTAAAATCCACCTTCCTGCAACCAACACATTGGCCACATCTTATATAGTATACATATTATTTTTTATTATTTATGCTTCATAGTTTCTTCTTCTTCTTCTTCTTCTTCTTCTTCTTCTTCTTCTTCTTCTTCTTCTTCTTCTTTTTCTACTGTTTTGGCACAAATCCTCCCCTAGAGGAACATTCATAGTTGCAAAATGTGTAAGTGATGTGAAATCTCATGCACTGTTCACAGAGAGCCATCTCTGCATAAGACAGAAAAAAAGTTTCAAGTTTCATTTTATTCAAAGCCCAAAATCACTGTTTACAGTTTCAAAGGGCTTTACAGGCCTGCGAGTTTACAGCAAACAAAACAGGGCGACACCCCCCTGACTTAATCCTCACAGCAGGCAAGGCAGCACCACAGAGAGAGGAGACCCCACTCCTGGCCAGACAGGTGTGCAATATGTGCCAACCCAGTGGGCAAATTACAAACAATATAGTACTACATATTATTACTTATTACATAAGAAAACACACTAGCTGACAAAATAAAGACAGCAAAAGCAGCAGGAGGCCTCAACTGACACAGGCAAGTCCCAACGGAAAGGTTCATAACTGCAATGCAGCAGCTGCATCATCACTTCCTATATAGAGAGCCTGTGTGGACTCAGTATCAACATGCTTCACACCAGCAATGTTTATTCTCGCTGAAATGAACTTGGATGCATTTGTCCCCTTGGTACAGTTCAGTTGGGCACATGTGCAAACTACAACTGCCTTCAGGTGCAGCGCAAACCAGCTGGACCCAGACCAGCTGAGCACGCGCTCTCGTTTTGGTTATGAACCCACTCAGAAGCGGTTCTTCTGTGGTGTAAGTGTGAACTGATCTAGATGTGGTGCAGCAACAGGAGGTGGCATGCCAGCTCTGCTGTGCATGTGTCACTCAATAATGCTCAACAATAAACCTTGAAATGGCATCTAGCCTGAGACTGAGATCGCTGGTGTCCATAAAAGTTATTATTCCATTTAGCTTCTGCAGCAAATCTTACTGCATCAAAATATATTTTAAAAAGGGGAGAAATGCAGGTCCATTTAAGTCTGTTAACTGTTTGTCATAAAAATAGGATATTATTTTTTAACACCATGTCCTATAAAGTCATATGCATGCATGCTGTATATCTCAGAGTGACAAGCCAGAAACCAAAGAGCTAAAACTGAAACATGTGATGCCAACAGCTATAAAAAAATAAATAAATAAATAAATAAAAAGGAGGATGTGGAGAGCATTCATGGAGATTTTCTGAAGTGAGTTTGTTTTATGGTGCTATATTATAGACCAAAACTAAAATACTTCGTGAGACCACAAAATCTATGTACATTTTCCACTCTTTTGAGAAGCTTCAGACTTTAAACTGCATATCACAAATGTGACTTTCACCAGACTCATAACCACACACACACACACACACAAACGCACACACACAAACACACACAGTCTAACCCACCCTGCCCATCTCCAAACCACACTACCACAAAGTCAAATTTCTACATGATGATTTTTATATCGCCATGCTGACTTTGAATGTATATTTTGTCTAAATTAAGCTCTAAATACTCAAAATTAAATCAAATTAATGTTAATTAAATCAAATTAATGTTAATTAATTGATTAATTAATTAATTGATTAATTAATTTATTTATTCATATTTTTATTATCTTTTTAAATGTTTTACATTACCTGCATTTTATGTGATTAAATTCATTAATCCCTGTTGATTCCCATCCCCAGCTAAATGCCTCTGCAGGTGCACTCAGCTGTCATCGGTACTGTGTTAAGTTTCACGTCGTGGACTTTCACAAATACAAGTTGAAAAGGAGAAATATTTCAACATCAAGTTGAAATATTTCAAGTTATGCCAGTACGCGAATTTCCTGAGTTTGCACCATACGAGATGTAGACATACACATCACCTGCCATGAATTTGCACCTTTGCCTTGACCTTGCATGTAATCCCAGCAGGTTAAAGACTGGCTTTGCGTTTTGTCTGAACAGTTATGTGGATTCAGCTGCTCAGTCTGCTTCACATGGAAAGCAGCTCTTCCTAATATTTTGTACCCTTGGGGTAGCTCACAAAGCAGGATAGGAAAATCAGTCAAAAACCTAAACAACTTTTTGCTCATTGTACAAATTCCAATCAGTATCCAACAACAAACCAAAAAAGTAGCAAGAAATGGCAAGGAATAAGCAACTGTAATCTTTTCTAATCTGTTATGAGGCGGGGCAGAGGAGAATAGTCCCAGGCCCATCTGTGTGTGTGTTTGCTGTATGGGTGTGTCTGTGGGTGTGTGTGTGGCTGTGGTCTGGTTTCTCCACTCTCTCCTCTCCACTCCACCTGTGCTCGCTCTGCTCTTCCTGCCTCTCCCTACAATTCCAGGAGAGACACATTCCACACATTTGTAGGCGAAGCTGTCTCTGAGCATTAACCACTGTGTCGGCACCACATCCAGCTCAGGTTACATCTCCCTCTTGCTCTGCCTGGCCAGCTGTATCTGCTGTGCTCACTCACACAATGCCAGTGCATCTGCTTGTCCAGCTGAGGTTCCTCTGTCTTTAGCTCCCTGACCCCCCATCTGAACTTTGCTCACCTGTTCCACCACGCCACACTCACTGTGCCTCCCCACCTGGATTCAGCCTCTATGTCCAAATCGGCTCCAGAGTTATTATAGTTTTGGATTTTTCATTAGTTGCCATCTTTTGGATGAGACATTAATCCAAGGTCCTGACTCACTGTGGTCATTAAAGATCCCATGGCATGTATCACAAAGAGTAGGGGGTTCCTCAGTGCCCTGGCAAAATTCCCAACCTGGCTGTCTCCATCTGGCCACCTAATCATCCCCAAGTGTAACTGGCTCAGTCATTCCCTCCCTCCATACCTCAGGCTGATGTGTGGTGAGCGTTCTGGTGCAACATCACCTAGGTGGGTGCTACACACTGCTGGTCCTGAGGTGAGTCCCCCCTCTGTAAATGACTTCAGAGACTTGGGGAATCTATTCCAAGAAGCACTGAAGCTGCTCTGGTGGTTCAACAGCTTACTAAGCCACTTTGAGTGAGTTTTGCTTTCATTTGCCTCCCGTCTGTTCCTCTTTGCTGCGTTCGTGGCGTGGGCTGGCCTGCAAGGGTGTGGCGGTGATAGTTTTTTTTGTTTGTTTGTTTGTTTTTTTGTTTTTTTTTTAATTCAAGATTTACTTTAAGTTTGTATGTGGATTTCGTGGCCCATTTTTTTTTCTCTCGGATATTTATGAAGGACTAATGCAAATTTTGAAAACTGTGCTTGGAGTTGCAAAAGTCATATTAGTTCGTTGCTAAACCCCCGAAATGTCTGACTTTTCCCTCAAATTCGTCCGGCTGCACGGGATTCTGTCAGAAAGATCCCACACCGAAGCTAAGCCACCATTTGCTCTGATAAAATATATATAAAAAAATCCTCTTACCGTGGTGAGCCGCCCAGGAAACACCGACACTCCGTGCGTCTGAGACGTGAAGTGTCCCAAACGAAACTGGAAACGGATGCTGCGTTCAGGTGCTGTCGGATTTATCGAATCATCAAAGCCAGAGGCTGCAGCAGTCAGAGCCCTACACAAACAATTTGATTTCACCTCCTCTACTCACTACTGTCCTAAAACCCACTCAATATGCTCCAATTCTGAATCCATGCTTGTATTTTACGTTTTAAAAAAAATCTATTTTGCATAACACATTTGTGAAATCCTTTGTAACAGACATATCTGTGCAAGAAGTGTTTAGGCTTCAGTATAGTGATACCCAGTGCTTTCTCCAGTCCATGAGCAACTCACATATATTATAGGCCTACATTAAACAAAGCCAAAATCTCCTCTAGTGCAATCATTCGAAGTCATTCAAAGGCTTTAAAATCTCATAAAACAATCGACTGGGGCTGTGCTCGACACCACCTGCATAGCAATCACAGCGATGTCACTGCCGTCACTGTGAAAGACTATGTTTAGAATTTATTTTATTTTATTTTATTAGGTGCTAACCCTAACCCTAACCCTAACCTTAACCCTACCCTGGACTGACGGTTGTCAATGCTATAAGCCCTCATAGGCTCATCCAGCATAACCCTAACCTTAACCAGGTGGGCATAGCTTGTCCAAAATCGGCTGGATTCATAATAACACGTTTTCCTCTCACGTCACATCAGAGGGGCTTCAGGCTGGCCTCCTCTCCTGTCCAGCAGGTGGTGCCATTACACCATAACACTGGTTGCCAGCCGCTGTTGAAATTGAACAAAGAAGGAGAGTGTCTTCCAACTTAGAAAAGGCTGCACCTCTGGCACCAACATTTAGGAAAGGAGGAGGCCGTGCAGTAAGGCAACGAAATCTCAAAGAAAAAGCTCAAAATGTGAGAGAAAAGGGTCATGTCAGGAGATCTGTTAGACCTGCCTTTCAGTCTGTTTGAGCTGACAAGAGCCCCAACCCAATTATGTTCCAAAGACAATCAAACAATCAATCAATCAAAATTGTAAAGTGGATTTCTTCAACAGACTTTATTCTATTATGACTTTATTTATTTTGCGTGAATGGTTAACTCATATCAGAGAATAAAGTGATGCTTTAAAACACACAGCAGATACATTTTTACATTTTTTTTTTTAACAAAATTAGTGATTAAAAAATCCTACATTTCTGGTGTATCTCCAGAACGCAGTGTGTTCAAAGCTTCCTGAGTTGAAAATGATATTTTAACATAATATTAGAAAGTCATATCAGAACAGTCAGAATAAATCAACATTTAAATGGCATTTTTTCATAAAATCCTAAGTAAAAGCTATAAATCTTACATATGTTATTTTCACATGCATTAGCAATATGACCTCTTATGTTTAAACACAGTTTAAACACAAATGATGGACTGTAACAATATGGTTAAGTGTTTCTAATGTGCCTTCATCAGACCCGGTTAGGGCATGTCACACAGTGTTTGTATTCACACAGGGCTCCAAAGATCCTGACACATGGTGTGCAGGTGAAGCAGTATATAGCCCAGTGAATAAGTCATGCATTAAAAAAGGGCATCATAGCCTTTATCTGTATATACTATAGAAATACTGGCATTAGTATTGGCTCTGCAGTGGACTAAGGAGAAGGAAATAAATCATACTGGAGATCTGACAGATCATCATGCAGGATAGATATTACAAATGAATTATCTTTCTCATCATGCACAGACAGTTAACAGCATGTGTGACTCTCAGAATACGTCAGACCTACAGGTTCCACTAAGCATAGCTGAGGATGAACTATTCACCAGGGCATATGCACAGAAAGGCTGGCAGGAGGATAAGGATGACAATGGAACAGGGAGACATTTGTACATTACAAAAATATGCTGATGCAGTCAAAAGGAAGAAAATATCAAAACTTGTCACAGAATCAGTAAGCACCCTACTGCAAAAGCACACACTGCAATAAACCGGAAACAGTCAATTATGTACTGATAGATCGCAACGGGTATGATGAATAAAGGAGAATTTTTATCAGGACTAAATGATGGAAACAAAATATTAGAGTGGGGAATCTGTTAGGGAGGACATAAAGGAATGCACGCAGACTTCTAATTAATTACTTTAAAAGCAACAGGAATGATAGATAATTTTTTTTTCTTCCTTTTCGTTTTCTGCATATCTACCGAGCCACACTCTAGTCCAATAGGTGGCGGTAATGCACCTGCAAGCTGGTTTGCCATCCGCCATTAAAACTTAAAGAAGAAGCAGCAGCAGCAGCAGCAGCAGCAGAAGAAGTAGGCATCTATTCCGGGTTGTCATACACGAATTTAGTCTACATTCATAGTGTAACCCTGTAACACGTTATTTATTATACCGTGTGTGACGTCAGCGTTATTGAGGCATTTATTGTTTGTTTTTGTTTTTTTCAGTCACATTTTTGCAGGTTACTCGACGTGGTCCTGACAGCGCTGCGGCGTGTTATTCCACCTTGTCCAAAGTTGGTACTGTTTTTTTTTCTGCGTAAAATGTTCGCATTCAGGACATCCGTTTTAAAGACAGCCACTTATCTGGCGAAAACCCACGTATGTAACGCCGGTTTCCATGCGGGAGCAGGTGTCTGCGCCCCCAAAGTGGCGGTTGTAAGTACCGACATGTGTAACTTTTCCTCGGCTTTGCAGTAAGGTCACAGCCGGCCTCCGGGGCCGCTCCCGGGCCCTGGGGAGCAGGCTTCACTAAAGTCCAGTTTCTATCTGGCTGTTCAGTGTGTCCGTCCATTTACAGCCAGAGCCTCAAACCCCGCAGAAAACGAGTCGGGACTTGTTAGTCCCCAATAAACGCTCTTCAATTCGGCTGGCCCCATGGACTCCAGATGGCGCTGTTGAGTCGAGTTTTTATGGCATCGTTTATCTTCCCAAGTGTTAAAACGTGTTTAGAAGCCTTTTAAACACCCAGAGATCCAAGCAATAATGACACGAAAGCGCAACTTGTTTTTTATGTAACATTTGAATATCAAACCAACATGGTATATTCACATGCGGCCCGCCCACCACACACAAACACACACACACACACACGCACACACACACACACACACACACACACACACACACACACACACACACACACACACACACACAACTTACTTTAGTCATGCGATCTTGTACAAAAATACTCAGGGCTTGAACTTCCCAGCCACCATGCCTGGGAACGTTTAGCTTCAATACAATGTTCATATTACCTCTTGGACAAATTTTACATGTTCAGTCTTTTATTATTATTATTTTAAACCCTGTCTAAATCTGAAACATTTTATCGAAATCAAGCACTGCTTGATTTATTGCATGTGCAGCTTGTAGTTTTATGTCACATCTTATGGGGAATATGTGCTTAAGCAAGTGAAGTTTCTTAAATGTTTGGTTTGCCCTTCTTTTAATACCGGTCGCCTAATTTCCCCTCAGGGATCAATAAAGTATTTCTGATTCTGATTCTAATACAAGGCTACAAGCTGTCCATTTCTGACTATGTTTTGCATTACTGGTGACAGGTGCTGTCAGGCTGCGGGGTGTTTGATGGCACAGAGATCCATGAGGCGTCAGCGTGAGTCCTGCTCACTTTGTTGTGTCCTGTTTGTCTTCTATGAATATTTTGCCCACATCATAACTTAAAGCAGTGGTTCTCAAAACTTTTCAGTGATGTACCCCCTTTGAAATATTTCTTCAGCCAAGTGGGAAAAAAAAATATTGGTAGAAAAAAAAGCCTATATGCATATGTGCAGTCCAGCTCCATCAGCATATGAGACAGCAACCTGGTACTGAGGAGATTTTGTTGTTTCTTTTTGTGCTTCTTTTTCTCTCATTTCTCCTTGTTTTCAGCTGTATCGCTGCTACGTTTCAACCACTAATCCATTTTCTGGATTTTCAAACTTACATTTACATTTTTATTTAATTTATAATAGTATAGGCTATTGATTTTAGGAATCAAATAAATTAACATTAAAAAAAAACAAAACAAAAAAAAAACAATCTCCCTGCAATACTCAAACGCACTCCTAGAGGCACACCCATTTGAGAACCACCGAACTAGGGCATGTCTTGCACATCATAGGTCTCCACTACTTAGCTTTATTGTATTATATATATTTTTTGTATGTGTCAGGATCCTGGTGCACCTTAGCAGAGGTGGGGCAGAAGTGCAGATGTTTGCTCCTGATGTGTCCCAGATGCACGTGGTTGATCACAGTAAGGGGCAGCCTGCCGAGGAGTCCAGGTCAGAACTTTTTCTTGTTCTCTAAACTTACAGCAACACCACTCACAAGTACAGGAGGACTCTTACATCAGATGATTCACTTCAGTTGGATTAAAAGTGTACTAAAACCATGCTTGCATTTGTTACGCCAGAGCAAAAATTGCTAATATTTACATTTTTATACTGACTTCACATAAGTGAATTTACTGTCACAGCATTATGTTGTCATATGTGTCCAGATTCTACTACCAACAGAGGTGGTATGGAATTCACAGTTAAAGGGATAGTTCACCCATTTTGAAAAAAGTGATATTATTTGACTCCCCCTCTAGCTGTTGTGTAGGACAGTAGTGGTGTTATCTTCCTCTCATTGTTACTGAGTGCTGGATACTGGTTGGATGCTCCAAATGCTAACTCCTGACATTCAGGTGGACTTTCCCCCAGCTAACATTCTTAAAAATAACTGCTTTAATCCGCTCAAAGAAGGTGTAACATCACTTTACAAGTGTCGCTATCTGAAACTGAGTGAGAATTTTTTTTTTATCTAACAACTCTATTTACTTCAAACTATCCAGCTCTGCCACTGGACTGACTGATGTCTGCAGAACAGCAGCTTCCTGCCACTACTGCATGTGTAGGTCATTGGTAGTGACACCGTCAAATGAATGAGTCAAGTAAACTACTGTTAATCTTTCTGTCAGGAACGTGTTGTCAGAGTCGGCACGTATCGCTCGGGGCAACATAACAGACTTGGCTAAACTCAGTGTCAGCAGCCATGATGCCATCATCTTCCCAGGAGGCTTCGGAGCAGCCAAAAATCTGTAGGTGGCGCAGCTTATGTTTTGATTTTGTTTTTTATACATAGCCTCCAACTGTGTGAAATGTGCCATAAGGCGTAATGCCAGAGTATTACTGCTTCATTCTCTTGGACTGCTTGCATGTGCATAGCCAACAGGGTGCTAATTTATGCAGCACATGTCTTTCTGTTCAGTTGTACTTGCATTGTTTTGATTGCTTTATAGGTCAACGTTTGCTGTGGATGGACCAGACTGCAAAGTGAACAAAGACGTAGAGCGGGTTATCAAGGACTTTCACAAAGCAGGCAAACCCATTGGGTAAGAGACATGGAAGGATGGACAGTATTATCTCTATTTCTTAATATTTTATTCTTCTCTTGAGAATTGAGCATCTGTAGCTGACCCAGTTTCCCCTTGGGGATATATAAAATATATCTGATGCTGATAATTCTGGGTGGAGTGTTGGGTTGTTAACCTAGGTGGTGAAATGGTGAAATATCCTCATTAGTTGCTCTGTGCTCCCCTGCTCTGATAATCCACTGTGTACTGTGTTTGTTTCTTTCTATTCACTTCCATAGTGCGACAAAACAACAGCTTTCAAAATAACACTATTAGTTCATAAATGCAAACAATAGGAATAATACCACCTTAAAATACAACTAGCACCAGCACACTTTTTTTTTTTTTTTTGGAGCAAATCAAATGTCTCTTTTGTTGTTTTTTTCCTGTTTGAATTGAAAAGCGGATCCAGCAGGAAATTTCCGCGTAGTAACCTTGTGCCAAGAAGAAACAACCTCATAATATTCCCACAAATAATTTTAATTGCACAAAAAATAGGAACTTGTGATAAAAGTGTGATTTTGCTGTTACTGTTGTGCTGTTTTGCTATGGAAGTGAATGGAGAGACAGAAGTAGGATATTTCACCATTATGTGCATTCATGACGTCCAGGTAGCTATACTTATTATCCTGGAGTAATTGAGCGATGTACAAGAACCTTATAAATAAGAAACTATAAATGTTTCTATTCAATTAAAAAACATGTCAAGTCCTCTGATCACTGATATTTTACACTTATTAGGTTCTGTCCCACCACAGCTGTATACAAACAAAGAGTAGGAGCCAAGCTATGAGATGGATTGTGATGCTGACTCTCTGTGTGTCTGTCAGGCTGTGCTGCATCTCACCTGTCCTGGCCGCTAAACTGCTTCCAGGGGTCGAAGTCACAGTGGGCCACGAGGAGGAGGAAGGAGGCAAGTGGCCCTATGCTGGAACTGCCCAGGCCATCACGTCTCTGGGCGCCAAGCACTGTGTTAAGGACGTGACCATATCCTTTACCTGCCCCTCAGTGTTTCAGGCTGGCTGACGGGATCAGAGTTTTGAACGGCATTCAAAGGAAACCTGCCTTTTCGGCTACTGCAGTGGCTATTTGACACCAAGTCGCTGTACGCACCTGCTGTTTATGAAAAGTGTTGCAAAACCAAACATGGCATCCAAACCAGTCACTGTCTCATAAAGCTGAATGACAAGCAGGACACTGTACATAAAAATGCCAAATTAAAAGAAACCATATATTAGAGTGGAGCATTGCTGGCGAGCTGGAGACCATGGGTGTTTCTCAATTCGTGTTCTTGACTGTGCTTGTGTTCTCGCGGACTTGTGAAACGTCATCAGTCGCGGCCCAAGTCCTGTTCCAATTCAGAGTTCGCATCTAACCCAGTTCAGTCCAAATTCCCGGATGTGTTCTTGCTCGGCCCCTTTTAGCGAGGATCTATTGGTTGGTGACTTGTGTGGACTTGGAACAGCCAGGTATCCCAGCATGCATTTCGCATCAACCAGCAGCAATGGCAGCAACACCGGAGGAGAGAACTCATTACTGTAAAACTGATAAATTAGCCCATGAAAACGAGAACGAGGCACAGTTGTTGTAATTATTATAATATATAATCAATCAAATCAAATCAGGGAAATCAAATATATATCAGTAGTACCTCTCTGAGCTGTAGGCTGTAAGTTATTTTAATTAAATTAGCTAAATTAAATGGAATTTATTTATGAAAACGGAGGAGGCAGAGTAGTGTTTATATCATTTTTTTCTTTTTTATGATAAACATTAAAGGATATCTGATTAAATTAAATATTGCCAAGACAGTTGAGATGGAGAAGTCATCCAGTTTGCTGCTGTGCCAACTGCAGAATGACTGTCCGTCCTCCAAGTCTGTACTCCCGGGTCGACCTCACCAAGTCTGAACTCCAAAAGTTCGCAAGTCTGAACTTGGCGAACTTGGTATTGAGAAACGCCCCATGAGACTTAAAGTGGGAGGGATTATTATGGGCCTGCTCAATTAGAGTGGGTGAGTGCGTTGTTCATTACATAACAGGAAGGCTGGATAAACTCGCTTTGGAGTGCAGTCTGTCAACAACAAACACGTCATTGTCAGCACGCTGGACAGCTGGTGAGCAAACAACATGGCGACATGAAGCAACAGCCGTGGTTGTAACTGGTCTTGTTGACTCAGAAATGTCCCTTGGAATACATTTCCATAATTGCTATAATTCCTGGTCGTAACAGATCAGTTCACTGTTTTACTCAGCTCAGTTGCTCACGCGCCCTTAACTCAAAATTAAACATGCGTTGTAGCTGCATTCCATTCAGATTGAGACATCAGAGCAACATGGCTGCTTAAGAAAAAAAACCTTACTCCTTAATGATGAGAGGCAAAAAAACAAAACTGAAATTTATTGCAGATCTTTTAAGTAACTATAAAACATTCTACCAAACTCTACTCTACAGTTCGGTGTATATTTACATGTTGCACAAAATTTGAGCAAGATAATAATGTGTATACTACATTATGTGAGCTGTAACACTTTTTTTTCTCTGAAAGGCCCTTAACTGTTGTGCATCACGAGGTCCATATAGACCACAAGAACAAGGTTATCACGTCTCCGGCATTCATGTGTGAAACCAAGCTGCACTTGATCTTCGATGGCATTGGGGCCATGGTCAAAGGTGTCCTGAAACTCAGTGGCAAGTGAGAAGCAAACTACTGCCCACCTACCTTCGCGCTTAAAAAAGCAACATCATCCAGCATAGATGAGGATCACCACCAAACTGTGTGTCGTGTTTAGCATGCTGTCCTCAGGTAGAATCTTGTTGATCTCCGTGAAAATATTGCAGGTATTATCTTAATGTCATTTCAGAATGCCATAGACAATAAGCGTCACTTTTTGTGTTTAACTAGGGTTATATTTTACCGTGGAAACAAATCTGTCAGAAATGTGTTTGATGTTGCCTGAGACAGGAGCACTGTCAGTTCCTGTGGTAATACTGCAGAGGGCACCAAAGGACTAGTAAGTACTCTTGCTAAATGTGCACTGGCTCCCGTGAGGCTGGGAATGATGTATGAATCAGTTGAGCAGTGTTTTTGCAGGCTCTGTAAATATTTAAAGTACATAAATGCTATGCTGTTTTCAAAAGAAATGAATGCTCTGTGATGACGCAGTGTTGGAGTATTTGGACATGCTCCCTTAAATTGCAGACTATGGATTGTGTGGACAATAAAATGGTGTGAAACATGCTCAGTTGGTTGACCTCTTCTGCATGAAGGAGCAATTAGGAAGATCGGATTTGAATATTATCCCAACTCTTTAAAAAGTGTAGAAGACCTGTTGGAGGTTTGTGCGTGTACGTCTCCCATGCCAAGTTTGCATTAACAAGGAATCACAGAGCGTGTTATGTGTAGCCTTGTTTGGCTGATCTGGGTAGCATTCCGTCTGAATGTATTAGCATTACACTTACTCAAAAGGACTTACAAAAATGTGCAGGTTGTAAAACATTATTGTTAAAAAAAATTTTTTTTAAATAAATTTCAATATCTTGCATTAACTGAAAGCTACAATGTATAGTGCAAAATAAAATGGCTATATCTGCAGGTGGTTATGGCATCGTTGATCAATACCAACGATTAAATTATTATTTGGTCAGCCAGCTTCTTGCTTTCAGTCCCAATTTCCAACCTGTAGTCTGTTTTGGATCAATAAATCTGAGAGACAACAGTTATTTTTCCAGTGTTTTTGTGAAATGAGGGGGGATGATGTTTAAAGTGAGCAAGCAGATGCACAGTTTCCCTTGTACTCTCATGGTATATAATTCATATTTCAACTTATATGTTATCTTTACCTGCTGTTTTTACCAGAGGGTTATGTAATTGCCCCTGTCTATCAGCTACTCAAAAATACTGCACAGATATGTACAAAACTTGGTGGGAAGGTTGGTCATGAGGAAGTGATTAATCTTTCTGTCCAATCATCCAGAAAAATGGGGATTGGCAGTGCTTTAAACAGATATGGTCATATGCATCTAGCTCACCCAGTTGTTCCCCTGGGACATCTGCACATTAGGCATTTACAGCATTTATTTCACCAGGGTATGCTCACATCTGAAACGGCAATCATCCCCCTAGTGGTCAGAGGGTACCTGTAATATTTGGGGAACCCACAAAGATAGTATCAGGGACAGCCTTTGGCCGAATGGCACTGGGTTTGATCTGCACCCCTGTTGAGAGCAGCGGGAGGGTCGGCTTTTGTGTCCCATGTGACCGGCGTCACAAATCCAAGGCGAGCAATCCACAAATAAGTGAAGAGCATTTCTCTTGCAGATTTTAGATCTGCAAATGTGTTAACCTGCTTTTACATGTGTTTTTTGCTCAGAAACATTTTGCATTTACACTGGAAAGCCACTCTACTTTGTGGGTATGAATTTATTCAACATAAATAAAAAATGCAAATTTGTGATTAGTGGAATGTTTGTGCAATATGCTACACGTTGTGGATTGTCCTGTATGGGTCACAATTATTAAAGACTAAGCAAAATTCGTTATTATGCCCCATTCAGAAGTGGACTGGAAGCCAGTACTAACACTTGTAAAACAGGTCAGAAAAATATGGTGCAGATGGAGATAAAGGACTGGCCTGATCTCATTGTACCTGCTGATTGATTTGCCATTGGAATGATAATGTGAGCCTGAAATGCCCAATAAACATTTGTACAGCAGGTTAACAACATGTGACATGGATCTGTATTTTCCAGCCCGTTTAACCACACCTCTTGGCCAGCTACAGGATTCCTTGACTGGCCCAATGGCGGGGGCTCTCAAACAAGATTAGTCACAGATCCAGACTTGAGGCCTGATGGTCGTATGGTGCCACGCTACACCAGTCACAACACAAAGAGTGCAGGATACAGCCCACCATACTATCATTTCCTCAGGGTCAATCCTAGTCTTTTAAAATCTAAACACACACACATGTAGAGCACAATGGATCCTCAACATGGTGTTTTACTTAATTCTTCTCCCCAGGACACCTAGACTCCAGTGGAGTCCAGAGCAACAATGTCCTGCCCAGGCATGAGTGGATCCAGCCTCAATACCTCTTTGCACCCAGGGGATCCGGGGATGTGATCAAGAGGAGAAGGCTCTATTTGAGGCCATCCAGTCAGAAACAAGATTTTTGTCAGCATTACCATCAGCCACTACTAATCACCTGTTGACACTGACTTAGGGGCACTCATTGTAAAAGTTAGAGCAAAAGTTGTGTTAGGACACTACATTGAAACTGGACAGCTATCAGAATATAGTGGAAAAGGGTACCACCTTACACTGACTACCCATGCAAAAGATTTATGAATTGTCTATAATTAGGGTATTAAATAGGTTGTAAGCAGTAATTTCATCTTGCCAAAGAAGCAGTCTGTGTTATTGTATGACAACTGTGTTATAGCTTCCTTATAATCATTTACTAATGATTTATAGTGTTTAGAAGCTAATAAATAGCCTAATTATAAGCCATTCATAAACCCTTGATAAGTGTTGTCTTGTAAAGTGGCACTGAAAACAGTTCAAAGCTCATACAGATACAAACAAACCGAGACCTTACATGTAGGGTGGCTTTTGTCATGCTAGGAGATAGCTGGACCAAAACAAGAGTTAGTGTCTCTAATAATTTAAACCCTGTAGTCCCAAGCCCAGCACAAAAAACTTAAGTTGACCATGAAACAGCATTGTAGCTGCTACACTATTTTGTTGCACAATTGAACCTTGAAGACAAATGTTTTGAGGAGGATGGTGTAGATTTGGCTTCTCCTTTATAAATTTCCTCTTTTTTAAAGTGTAAGTTTAAAAATTATTTTTTTTCCATTCTGAAAACCCTGTTTGCCAGAGCTTCACACCAGCACATGAATGCACAAGAAGACCTGCAGACTTAAATTATTTATGCCAAGGTAAAGAAACCTTGATGAAAATAGATTTATTTAAGATAGTCACTGTTTTAGGCTGTCACAAGCCACCAGAACAGCTTCAGTTCTCCTTGGCATTGGTTCTCCAAGTCTCTGGAACTCTACTGGAGGGATGGAGCTCCATTCTTTCAAAAGATATTCCCTCTTTTGGTGTTTTGGTGATGGTGGTAAAGAGTGTGTCACTCAGGTCACTCCAAAATCTCCCTTAGGTGTGGTGAGTGAGATGTGGTGAGTGTGAAGGCCACAGCAAATGATTTATATCATTTTCGTCCTTATCAAACCAATCAGTGAGCCCTAGTGCCCTGTGGATGGAGGTGTTATCATCCTGGAGGAGAGCACTCCCATCACAATAGAAATGTTTCATCACAGGATGAAGGTGATCACTCAGATTAACTTTGTGTTGATTTGCAGTGAGCGTTCCCTCCGATGGAACGAGTGGAAAATGCCCCCCCAACATAACAGAGCCAGCGGACCCCGTCAGTGTAGCATTCAGGCCTGTAGCGTTCTCTCCTCCAGCATCTGGTCAAGGAAGATTCATCTGACCACATCACTTTTCTCCACATCTCTGGACACTAGTGCCCACCAACTCTCAGATGTGCATTTGTCTTTGTAATGAGGCTTTATGCACTGCAGCCCTGCTGTGATATCCTCTCTGTACAGGATCTTTCGGAAGAATGGAGCTCCATCCCTCCAGGAGAGTTCAGAGACTTGGAGAATCTCTGCCAAGGAGCACTGAAGCTGTTCTGGCAACCTGTGGTTGCCCAACAGTATATATAGTCTGCTATGGAGCATGCTATGGGAAATGGTCAGTAGTAATGTAAAGTATGCATGCATTGTAGTAAATGGACTGCAACATGCAAAAACTTGTCCTGGAATTGTTCTTTAAGAGGTCTTAGGAGGCCCCTTTTCTGACCAAGACATCTATTTATTCTGTTCCCATGAGTTGTGCTGTTTGGAAGGGGCATTCCCTACTGCCCCCAAGCCCTCTTCAGCAGGCCAACAGAGCTAGGCAAACAGGACCTGGGGTCCAGTCAATTTGTCTGGACAAATGTGGGGATTTGGGGCCACCACAGGCTACGCGGGGATGAGTGTTAATTGTGTGCCAAGCAACTCCCCTCAATCCTCTGGTCTCTCAAAGTCAGTCTATTCACACTGCCCTTTGTCTGGTAAGTAAATTGAACCTGACACATTGGACCAAGGAAATTGTATTGTAATTCAATATAGTTGTTTTTTTTATGTTCTCATTTACTACTCCATTCTATGCTTTCCTCTTGTTTCACATTCCACATTTTGAAAGGACCGGTTCATTGTCCACATACGAAATGTGATAAAAGTGTGATTTATTCCATTTACTTCCCCCTCTCCTTTTTTCAACCTTTCCACATTCTTTCTGTTCCGTGCTCTCAGCTCAGCGGGGTTCAGTGGGTGAGTGGGTCACTGTAGTTGGACGGATGGAGAGGTTGGGGAGCGGATGGGTGGTGGTGGGGTGCCATGGCTCCAGTGCCTCCACCCCCCTGGTCAACAATAAGCTGAGGCCGCAGTGTATTAGCACAAGTGGCTGAGACAATCTGAAAATGTGGCTGGGGCCAGGCGTTGCCTCAGGCCCCTGTCTTCCACCAGTCCAGCATGCTGATCAGAGGATTAGGTCCTGGGGGTAGAATCCAGTCAAGAGCATGCTGGAGAAAGGGAAAGGCATGCAAGGAAGATGAGGTACATGGCGGTACCACACACAAACACACACACACACACACTTGTGTACATGAACACATTGCAAAGTAAGTCACAGGCAACACACACATGCACATGGGCATGCAGAAACATACACACTGAATGATGTGTCTTTCCAACCACTTGTCCCAGGCCTCTCTATGAGAAGAGAAGACAGAGTTGGCGGGGTCACAGCTAGATTCCCATCCGTTTTCCTCAGTTTTTATCCACCAACCGTTCACACCAGGTTACAATATTACCACTCTCTGGGGACATTTGCGATTTGCTGCCATACGTAACACTGTAGATGTAGTCCAGACTCTAAAGGTTTATGGAAGGCGTCTGGACACAGATACATGTAAATCTGATGTCAGTCCAGCATCAGTGATCTGACATTTAAATATGTAATTTTAATAATTATAAATACAGTTTCATGGGCTTTTGCCAGTTTCTATTCAGTGGCCACCGGTACAATCTAATCCAATCCAATCCAATCCAACTGTTGTGCCATAAAATTTCCTTTCCTGTTGCCTATAATGCTCAGCTTCTCATTTTGTCACAGTAATAGAGGTGTTCATTCACTTCTATGTTTGGCATTGAGCTCACAGTTAGTGCTGCTGTTGGACTGGACTGCATTTTACTGAGAGCTGTTTCTAATATTCTGTCCCCCCTCATGCATATAAATAGGGAGGACAAAAAATTAGAAACACTTTTCAATATAATGTAGTCCAGTACCAGAGCTCTGCAAACTACAACCTCAATAATAAACATAGAATTAACTGACACATTCTCCACAATGTCAACACAAACTGAACATTATAAACTTTGTTAAAAGGTAGAATTTATGGCAGAACTGCTGCATTGAACTGCATTAGACTGGACGGATGGAGCTGATAAAGTGGAGTGTATGTGTACACACACACACACACACACACACACATACACATATTTTTTAAAAACTACATTTTCAATAATATTTTTGCTTGTCACCTTTTCCCCCATATTTTTGTAAGTCATCAAGTGAATTTGCCTGATGTCAATCACTGGCATCACTAATCTGACATTTTAGTAGATCATTTTAATAAGTATAAATACTCTTTTCTTTTATCTATTTATTTGGTAAATTTACATGCTGAATCTTAGGTAATGTTCCACTAATTTTAAGTTGTTTTTTTTTTATTTTATGGTCATGTCCTTATAAACATTTTCAGTAATCGATTACAAACGTCCTTGTATTTTTTATTTTTTTTTTGCATATTTGCTAATAGGCTATTTTTTAAACAACATTTTTTTGACAGAAATCAAGCAAAATCAAGTTGTCTGATGTCGATCCAGCATCACTGATCTGATGCTCATTTAAAGTCTGCAAACTGAGAATCTGTTTTCCACTTTTGTGCTAGCAAGATACAAAGAAACAGGAACGTGTACACTTCCCATAACACAGGCTTACAGCGACAGGCCCTCATTTACAAGCAGGATGAAGGTTGTGATAAAAAAACCACAAGACACTGCGAAACAACACGAGTTTGAGTGGTGATATGAAGGATGGACAGTACTACAAATTATTTTGGTTTCACTTACATCCTTCAAAACATTTTTTTCAGCTTTGTGTTGCCACTCAAAACTGTGTTGTTTTCAGGTCTGAATCTACTTCGTTCATTTTGGAACAGTGCACTCTTAGGAGCAGGGAAAGTTTCAATGGACCAAACTTAGTGGATGTATAACTCTCACATGGAGCAGCAGATATCACTATATGGTTAAGAATCCAAACTATCATTTTAATAGTCATGTTGAAGTAAAATAAAACTGTGAGGTGAGATAAAACTTTATTTAACCCTGAGCAAACTTATGGAAACATTGGAGAGTTAGTTAAGTTGTCAGGTGTGGTAGGTGTGGAGTCAGGTCAACAGGCACACAGCCGTGTAGACATACATACATTTACACACAAGCCACAAGAACAAATTCTTAGCAGGGCTATTAAAAATGGACCCTCCAACAATGTGTAGCCCACTCAAGCTCCCTGCTTCTATATGGACGGTTCCGCCCTCAGATCAGGAGGCAGGTGGTCAGCAGAGTGGGCTGAACAATTAGTGGGTGGGGATGGGGGATGGAGGATGGAGGAGGGGGTGGCAGTAGAAACTTAGGCCAAGAAAGTGTGGCCTCTTCCTCTCACACTCACAGGGCACGTTGTTAAACTCAGCAAGGGGTCACTAGCTCTTCTAGTGCTGGTTGTGGGGGGTCTTCCATGCGGGCACAAGGTGGGAGGCAGCAGGACATTGGCAGATAACGTGGAGCCTGTGTCCTAGTCTCATTGAGTGTTAAAGACAGGCAAGGCCAGCACAAGTTGATTTCTTATGAATGCGTGTGAGAAAGCGTGTGTGCTATGTGTGTATTTGTGGATCCAAGTGCATAAGTCTATTTTAGGAATTGCAGGTTAGACAGGCACGCTACAATATGGGGTTTAATTCAGGCTAGGGCCTCTCTATCAAAAAGGAGGGTGCAGAGCAATTAGCCCTGGGGAGGAGAGAGCGAGACAGAGGGAAGAAAGCCACGGAAGAAGGGAATTGTGAATTTGACACATTAAATGGTGGCCATCATTAGCATATGGTTGTGTAGAGTTGGGGTGTATTCATTGGCTGTTTGAATGCATATTGCTTCACTACCAAGGCTATACCTCCCTCCCTCCCTGCTTCTCAGCCTCTATCCATCATCCCATGGCTACCTTTCAGTTCTAATCACCCTATTTTGCCTCCTTTTTCATTTTGTCTCTATGGCTTTTCTATTGGCCTCGTCTTTTTATGCCATCTTGCTGATTGGCATGAATGGATTCCGCCCAGTTCTCACTAAATCAAAACAAATTAAGCTGAATAATTTGATGTAGCAAACAATTGAACTGTCGGACACCAGTTGGTACACTCCACACCAATACTAACATTAGCTAATCTCTTATATTAGAAGCAAATATAAATGCAATGAAGTGTATATGGACTGGCTGACCAAAAACTACAGCTGTAACAGTTTTTCTCATTTTAATTTCTTTTATGCTGTGAGCCCTTGTTGAACACGAATATGTTATTTCACAACATAACACAACAACAGTGTGTCAAAGCCCCAAGCACAAGATGTGCAGTGGTGCGCCCAGTATACTGTGAATATATTTTGACTTGATTCAGTGTTTATTTTACTTAATTCAGTGTTTCATTTTAAAAGCTGAGTTTCACTCAGCTTGGTGTCTGCGATGTGAGCCTGGAAAAGAGCAAAGTAGCAGGCCCAGTGTGGTGCCTTTTCCTCCTTTGTGCTATGTACTCCTCATGCCAGCTTTCCCCTGTCACATTAGCACACATCAACACAGTGAGCAACACACAAGCCACACAGACGCTGCTTTCTCTACCCAAACTCCACTCTCTAGGTTATAGGGCTGGGGGTGTAATGATTCATTCATTGCATCAATAAACTGATTATGAATTCCAATGATCTATCAGTTTGCAAAAAGAAATAAATACAGATTAAAAGCATGGCCGGAATCTGTATGAAAAGCTTTGAATGAATCATGATTCTTAAAAAAAACTTTTTAATTCTTTTATTTAGTCAGGATTATCTCATTGTCTGGTTGTTTCCGCATTTGAGCATTTAAGGAGAAAAAGGATAGACTAAATCAAACATGGTTTTGTTCTCATGGCAAATGAGGAATAAAAAGATACACAGGTATGTTACAAAAATCTATCAATCAAAAGAGGCCTCCACCAAAATGAAAGTTTCTCAAATGAAGCCCAAAGCTGCACACAATTATTTTGTTTGAGAGTTATTTATGTAAAAGTTGAGTCAGTGAGTGACACACTGGCTTATTTCTTTCAAAGAAGATACACAGCATTATCAGAACGTACATTTCTTGGCCCATTCTGTTGTTACATTGTACAAAAGTTGCTCTACAGCTGGTTTTCCTCCCAAATTACCCTGGTAAAGTATTACCAGCATAATTTTTTAAAGAACTAAAAGGTACATTCAGCCTGTTGCTGTTTGCATTTCCACCATGATCTTAAGACCTGTGAAGATTAGGCAAATTAGTCCACAGACGTATAAAACAGCGACAGCTGTTTTGCCCATAATTTGCTACGTTCCTGAAGCGTCAGCACTGCAAGCCTCATTCCTGTTCCTGGGCAATTCGAAAGTCCCTACACTCAGGCAGGGACATTTTCTGGTAGAAAAAAAATGTCTCTGGAACTACATTTTTACCCTGGTCCCCACGGCTGAAGTGCAGGCAGTTCCTCAGAAGGTTCCTGGTCCTTGGGGGAGGGTAATTTGTCCATTTTGGTGATCCTATAACCATCGTTGTAAGGCCACCAACAGGTCATACTGTTAATATTGCACATTAATATGTCAACAGGTGATTGCACTGCCATGAAATTTGGTGACAATATTCAAATTGCCCAGAGGAAGAACCCTGGCAACCTTAGTGATGTTCAGCCTAGCGCCACCAGCAGGAGCAGCAGGGCATCTGCATTAGAAACAATACACTTGTTTTTTTGTATTGTTTTCTGGATCACTGAAAGATTGTTGGCACAGTCCACTGAACTTGTCACAGTAAATGTTGGTCTGTGACAAAGCCTCCACTCTACATGAGGCAGCAGTATGCCTGTAGCCATGGAGGCAGACTCTCACAGTCTCATAAACACAACATATGAGACGACTGGTTGAACAAAATGAAACAGCTACCCAGTGCAGATTTTTTCCCCTTTTCTGACTACAGTTGTGTTTGACACATTGGGGGATACCAGTGTCTTTAAGTTATATTGATGTGATTTGCAGAGGCACCTTACAGTACTTTAGGGATATGCAATATGACGATACGAAAAATTTTGTTTTGTTAGTATTGTTAGTATTGTTAGTATTGTTTATTTCAATGTGTCACAAATCAACTTGCGCTGGTAATTTATTTTCTGTAGTTTGGATGATGTTTAGTGTCCCTCAGCACTGCCGCATGAGCGTAGGCAACATAAACTGCATAAACAGCATAACATACATAATCAAGTTAAATCCTATGTGGAAGTGTAGCAGCAGCTGCACTGTAATGGTCTACAGAGGTGTGAGCATTTGTTGTTGAGTCACTAATCACTGATCACTAAACACTGACAGCAGAGTAATTTTATTAAATCTGTGCTAACGAAGCTCTGATAAAAACAGCAGGACTCGTCCACTGCACCCACTGAGACAAAATGTCCACTCCAGAGCAAAGTTTTGATTTATTTCTCACCATGAATTTTGTGACTCCTTGCAGTCTGTAGACTTGTCTGTAGACATGTACAGATCAATACTCCTTTCATCATTACATATTTGACATATTTTATAGTTTGTTTGCCACTGAATTGAAAATTTGAACAAAGGTTCCAAATACAAGGAGAAAAATAATAAAATATGATTTAATAACTTTTATATGTCAAGTGTATAATTCAAAACATAATATGAAATAGGACCCTCTGTGTGGACATTTTATTTAAACTATTTATTCATGTGTTTTACTAAAAGTTTGCTATATCATGATATATATCATTATCGGGATGTGAAATGACCTACATCAGGATACAAGATTCACTTCATATTGCACAGCCTTTTTTTTAAATCTGCTACACATCATCAAACTCAGACTTTGTTTATTTAAGTTGATTAATGAAGTTATTTCTTCACCTCAATGGCAGCACTTAGAAATAATGAGAGGAAGATTGAACTATTTGAAGTAAAATAATATCAAAATGGGTAAACTATCCCTTTAATAAATTACATTATGTTCAAGCAGTGTAGATGTTAAGAGTCTTGCAAGGTGTTATTTTAGCTTGATGGTGTGTTTTTCATATTCTTATGGATAAGTGTCCAAATGCAGATGATACAGCTACAACAGACTTTAAAAGGAGGAACATCTCCAGTCATCTCAGACATGAGGTGCTGGTGTCAGTCCCTGAAGGGAGTGAGAGAGCGCACACTTTCTAGACATTAAATTGCTCTGATGTTCAACAATCACACATCATAGAAGAAGAAGAAATGTCACTGTCTGCATGTTTGATACACCTACAGTCTGAATAACACTGATTTCACTCCTCGCTATACTGTTTACTTACACTGCAGGCAGTCTCAGTGTTGTTCTACTAGCTTATTCTACTATTGTGCTCCTAGGTGACTGGAAAAAAGTCATCTAAATGCCTAAAATACACACATATAAATAATAGGTAAAATACAACACAGCCCTTCTGCACCTCGCATGATTGACACTGGCTTTGTTTACATGATTAAATAGGAACAAACCACAGCCTTCAGGCTGATAATGACCCATCTCATTATTTGCAAAGTTCACATCGAAACAGGCTGAAGCCTGCTAGTAGGTTTACACCAGCTGACTTGTATTACACAGCCCTGGTGAATGGCCCAATCATTGACAATAAGACCTGTCATTTATACAAAACCTCTCATAGGACAAGTAATGGATTAATGTTGATTTAGTTTGTGTGCACGTGCATGTGTGTACATGTGTACGTGTGTATGTGTGTGTACGTGTGTGTGTGTGTATGCATGCGTGTTCATCAGACTGTCAAACGTGTATGTATGTCAGATTTTGCAGCTGACGTTGTGTCTTTCCCAAGAAGAGCAGTCTAATCGCTCTCCTCTGCACTGTGCACCTGTAATGGATTTACTTCCTTATTCATGCCAGTATGCAACAGTAAACAGTAGGTTTTAATTAAGTAAACCTCCTCAAACAGAATGACCTACAAAAAAAACATACTTAAGAGAATTGTTAAAACATCTTATTTTGAGCCTGGACAGCCTGTTACTGTGGAATTACATTGACGGTTCACAGAAACCTGTTGTGTGAAGAGCCAGAAAAAGAGGAACCCTGTGTTACTTTGGCCGAGTGAAGCATGGAGACGTGCTCTTTAGAGTGCATGGACAGGCCACAGAGGGAAAGTAACAGGTTAAAAAAAAATTGCCAGGTGTCATCCTCTTGCTAACATGAATGCTGGTACCTAATTTCATGGCAATCCACCAAATGGATTTATATGTAACTGCAAACTGTAAAAATGAAAAGTTCTTTATAAATAATAATGTGATGCTTTCATGAAGCTGTCCTGAAGGCATCTAAGGTCCAAATTTGTCATTAAA
>OMLB01018316.1:45775-71120 GCA_900302555.1 Myripristis jacobus | reverse complement strand
TTTTTTACCTCACTCGGCAGCTCTGTCGTGCCGTTTGAGTGCAAATCAAACACTGCAGGGGTGGGAAGGGCAACAGGCTGCCCTGCTTCTTCATCTGTCCAACTCATTGCTTTAATTAGAATCATCCACCTGTGGGCCATGACAGATCGGAGCAGTTTAATGCCAGTTCTCGGTGTTTGTTAGATGGAGGTGTCATAGTGTGTTTCTTGAGTTTTGTTGTGGTAGAGTTTTTCCTATGTGCACTGACAGGCTCCTCTGACTGAAGCTGTGCACCAGTCTGAAGGCATTACGTTGCCTGTAAGTGTTAACTAAGTGTTTAACCTGAAACCTGAGCCCCACAAATTTTCCTGTGGTAACTGAAATCAGCCTGCGGCACTAACTACTTTATTTCTGATTTATAACTGATCCCTCATCTACACGGCGAGATCTGATGATACTGGATGTGTGGAAATGGTGGGGAGATGACAGGTAGCTGTCAAACTTTATCCTTAACCTCAGATTGCACACATTTTGTCTCAAACCAGTATGTGTGTGTATGTGTATGCACCTGCCTGTGTGTGTTGACATGGGTGTAATCAGCCTCCTCATGCCAGCTTTATACTTAATGGGACGCTTTATTGTCTGCAGTGGATTAGGGTTTAAGATTGGATGAAAACCCTTTTGCTCACTTGGCTTTCTTCTGTAAGCCCTCAGCCCTAGTGAGTACCACACCAGTGCCCAGGGGCCCTCGCGGTGCACACACTCCTTTTTTTTTTTTAAGTCTTTTTTCATCACACTGACAGGTGAGATTACACCACAGTTGATCTTTATCTCTCTCACCTCCTCTAGAAAACGCCACTAAAAGCCCTGCCCTGGGTCCCGCTGAGAGATGGGACTCCAAATGAAATATTGTAACCTGCCATTACGCTGTTCGCGGTTCAGGACTCGGGTCAGGACTTACTGTCTGCGGCTCTGCGGTAACTCTGCCCGAGAGAGGGGAAAGGACTTCATGAGGATTGTACACACTTGAAGGTGTGTATTCCACTCCAGACTGTTAAATGGGCTGCAGTGTAATAAAGCTGAGGGATCTGGGAGACAAGAATCATAATAAAGTGCAATGGCGCAAGATAAAGATCATCAAACATGGCATACACAAAACAATGTATTATCAAGTGCAACTCCTTCAGGCAACATTACAGCCAGGCACCACTGTCTATTAGCGGCCTCCACTGGCAGCGGAAAGCTATAGCACCCCTTGGTATAAAGAATGAAGAAGTGAACTTTCTCTGATGGGGTACCATGGGGCTAACAGCCCCTCTTTGGC
This sequence comes from Myripristis jacobus, assembly GCA_900302555.1. Taxonomy (NCBI): domain Eukaryota; kingdom Metazoa; phylum Chordata; class Actinopteri; order Holocentriformes; family Holocentridae; genus Myripristis; species Myripristis jacobus. Next base: position 69,817 of record OMLB01018316.1, on the reverse strand, counting down.
CTAGGGCCTGTAAGCCTGCCAGCTTCTATATCAAGCACTAACAGCCATTGATGTTGGGGAATATACTGTGTCTCACACCCCCGCAGCTACAAATAAGTGGTGGGCGCAGTGTTCTGATATGCAGGGCGGGTTACTCTATCCATCTGTACAGAGGGGTGCCAAAGCCCAGTCATAGTGCCCTCTAGCATACAGCAATCCATATCAGAGGGATGAGGGAAGCGCTTTCTCTATTTTTATCCAGCCATTGCTGTCATCATCAAATTGCAGCGGCTATTATTTCAGAGTTTAGAGCAATTATCTTAATGGTTACTTGAGTGTGTGGTAGTCTCATGGTTGTTTGGATTCACCGAGAATTACAATTACGAGTCAATCAACAATCTGTCTTTTAACAGGAATAAATGTGCCAGGTCAACTGTTTTGTTTTTTTTGTTTTGTTTTGTTTTTTTCCTTGTCAGATTAATTTACTTTCTTTCATCAGTTACAACAAACAATTACAGGATCGCTTTCATGAATTAATGCAAAATATATGTATATGCGTATATCCATATCTATCTATCTATCTATCTATCTGTCAGTCAGGCTCTCTATCTGAATATACTGATAGATATCCATCTTACTAAAAAGAAAATACGTGAGGCGGGACAACAACAAAAAAAATTAAGAAAAGTTAAACTCTTATTCTTATTCTTATCCAAATCAAGGAGTCAGCCTATATGTACCTTTTTTGTTTTTAGTTTACACACTTTTCCTTGATTGTTGCCAGTGTATACCATTGCACAAAATATCAACTCTTGTCATTGTATGTCAGCCTCTCCCAGTGTTTTTAAAAAGTGCCACACCTCGCCATACTGGAAGTGCCACAGTTTTCTTTTCCTGCACGTAACTTTGATTTCTAGTCGGCTACATAAATTTTCATGTCATATTACAATCAGTGAAGCCTGGGAGTGGCACAGAGCACAAACAGGACATCATTTATGCTTCAGTAAATGTGCAGCAGCAGCAAAACTCATTAGTGAGGGCCTTTGGGTTTAGCAGAACACCCAAATTAATCCAAGCGAATGAGAACAAACAGACTGGTGGTGCAGTGCTGGCAATCAGTAGAGTTAAAAAAGAGTTGTTGTTTTTTCTTTTGGATTATGTTTCTGTGATACTGAACCAACATTGACCTTTGCATGTGATAATGCTGACTTAACCAGTCAGTCATTTATCATCTTGCACCCAGCAAAACCCCCAAGGCATCACTGAGGCACTGCCACTGTACCCAAAGTGTCCCTCATTTACAAAACACACAACGGTTTGATTTATGAGCAGTACATCTGATAAAGAAGGTGAACTGACTGGAGGAATTTTACTAATATTTTGTAGAAACATGCGATATAATAATGAGCTGTCTTTTGAAGTGTTAATAACTCATGATAACTCTTTGCAAATCACTTGACCCTCCACTTACAAGGGGCAATGCTGTTAAATCAAACAAACCATACTTACATTGGTACAATTATCTCTAGTATTATCACTGCCACTAAAATCATGTCACAGTTTGTACAGTTAAGGTATGATGAATGATGATGATTCAAAACAACTATAATTACACTTTGACTGTAATTAACTCCTTAACACTGTGTAAATTGTCATTACGCTGATATAATTAACTACACGCGTCAGTGCAAAAGTCTTCCATGTTTCTGGTTCACCCTTCTGAGATAAAAGGTGGAATAAATCATTTGGAAACCTGTTTCCTAAACGAACTGGCAGCGAGAGGAGTTAAGCATGTCATGTATTTGTGTCAAATGTAGGCCCCTATCTTGTAAATCATCCTGATCTTTTCCATTCATGCGTAAAAATAATAAAGAATGTAACTGACTATAAAGGGAGGGGGCATTTTAGTACGCATACAAAGGACTCCATCTCCCTACAATCGCACATCAAAAGAACACACTCATGTGCCTTTCAGATATTTTCTTTAAGTCTTTTCCATCTGCAAGGAAGACAGGCCTACAGTATGGACAACAGTGCTCTTACCCGAACATGAATGAAGAGGCTTCGGCCGAACAATGAGCGACGGGCACACCGAGTAGAGAGAAAGTTTCTCAAAGTAATCACAAGTCTCCTTGGAGAGGATCTCGTCAATCATGAAAGTCTTGTAGCGCCGCCTGGCTGCTTTGAGCTGCCCGGGGGAGGAGAGCCTCAGCTCGGCTTGACAGTGCATGGTCTCTCGCTGCGCGCTATTTGGACGCACACTTTGCTCGTTCAGTTTAATCGCAACTTTTGGCGGTTCAAACTCGAGAAGGAGGCGGCTGTTAAAGTTCACGCGTTTAAACGATTCATTGTTTGTCCTTAAAAGAGGAGAGAAAAATAGTTTTGCCTTCCCAGGAGCGCCGTGATGAAGAGTGGTAGCCCTTAGCCGGAGCTGCGCAGAGTGCCACAGCGGTAATGAAGTGACTCCGGCGTGCTCACACCCACCGCTATATAAACCATCCCTGCACACATCTTTACTGCTCGATCCATCCCTGGACACTCCGCATTCACAATCTCTCTCTCTCTCTCTCTCTCTCTCGCACGCACGCACGCACCGCACGCGCGCGCGCGCACACACACACACACACACACGCTCCACATGCACACGGACACCTCCCAAACCCGCTCACCACCACCAAATAAACTCTATTTCTTCCCTTTGCCCCCCGTTTTTTATGACGCTTATTAGTTGCACGGGGTCTACTCGCCCATTTTTATTTGCATAATAAAGATTTTTATCATTATCACTATTTTTTATTAGTCTATACCGCTGTTGCTGAAACTTGAATCAGATCAGCATTCAGTCAACTGAATGAGGCCCTCTGTAAAATCAACCTGTTTTCAACGAACAAGTTTTTGCCGTGGTGCAGCCTTTGTTTTGTTTTGTTTTGTTTGTTTTGTTGATTTTTATATTCATGAAGCCATCGATTAAACATAAACAAATCATATAGGCTATAACCTGTTTATCACTGTTAAAAATAATAATAATAAATATATTAGGCTCATTTTAGACAGTAGCCCACACGAGTCTCTTGAAGTTTATTCTGTTTTTTAAAGTTGTCGTGATGTCCAAAACTTACAGGCCCACCGCTGACGTGCTTCGTTTAAGATAAGATGTTTAAGGGCGACGCGGACTGAATTTTAATGATCTTTAAATTTTATTTTCCTCTTCCAGTCGTTAGTCCTTAATTTGGGGGGGAATATGTAGGAGATGGGAATAGCTTTCTTAGCTATTCCCTTCTCCTAAGTAGAAAGCCTAAATTTCATGAGTTAGTTATACCTATATCTGAAAAATTTTATAGTATTAGCCTATTATTATTATTATTATTATTATTATTATTATTATTATTATTATTATTATTACTATTAATGTTGTTGTTGTTATAATAGTAGAAGTAGAAGTACGTGTTGCTGCTGTCATTATTTCAGTGCAACAACCACCACCACCATAACAAAAACAACAACAACAACAACAATAATAATAATAAAACTAATAATGATAATAATGATAATAATAATAATAAAAATAGTAATAATAATAGAAACAAGAATTTAGGCCCAAATCTCCGTTTACTTAAACGAATTTCACGTTGGAATAACACAAACATTCAACACAAAAACTTTGCTGAAAATGCTGTTTTAGTTCTTTTGTCACTTGCCAAGCAAGTGAAAGGCTATTATAAATCCAGACATTAATTCGTGGATTTACTCTGATAGGCCTACAGACTGTTTCCAAATACCTGTCTGTCATCAATCCAAAATATAAACCATTCCTTCACTGTTTCAAAACGACACCAAGGCAGAGTCAAATAAATGTTTCTTTTGTGTGATCGGAATTTTTCAGCATTATAGGCTTGGGCCTATATTATTTATAGCGGTTTACCCTAACGGCTATAGATCAATTAAACCTCCTAAGTGTCCTGTAGATAAATCAGTCAAAGCACGCTATAAGTTGTTGTGTGTGCTCTGACTGATGTGGTTGAAGGCTGCGGTGCGACGCAGACACGAATGTTGTTAACACACATCCTAAAGAAAACTGAAACAATGTCCATCTTCAATATCCATTTCTCAGTTCGGACATGTTTGGAACAGCACAGGCCTCAGTTGCCTAAATCGTGTATTCTTATTGATAAATAATAAAGGTAGACCAAGCCCGTCTCAAATCAAAAGATAGCCTATAGGATAAATGCAATATGTCATCCGTCGTTTTGGCAGGCTGACAAGGTTGAATGTTAATGTGAGGACTCACACACCAGCTGACAAGCTTAATTCCCTCTGTCAGCCTGACTCCCTGCACATGCTTTACTTTGTGATAAACTCTTTCGTTTTTTTAGATCTACATTTTGAAATCACTTGATAGAGTTTACCCTGAGAACTCTTTCATCAGATGTAATTTTGGAAGATGGGGAAGGGAAGGGAGAGAGATAACAGTTTCCGACATGTTTCCAAAAATGTACTCATAGTCATTTACCTACGAAGTTTACTTGGAACGAAATCACCTCTGCGAAGCCCAGCAGGAAACCTCAGAGGCCAGTGTCAAGTTTACACTTAGAAATGTCGGTGGCCTATGCAGAAACGATTACCATCTTTCCGGGCATTGGAAATAAATATAACTCGCCGGCGGTCTGTGCCCCCACAGATTACAGTCGCTGTGTTCAAAGTGTGAAGGATTATGCAGGAGGAAATATGGGAGCTCTGCATGGGAAAGCTCGGGTTCTTTTGGGGGGTTTGATGGCTTGATCAAAGGAGGGAGATGAGAACAACTGCTGCTGAGTGGCTGCTGCAGTCTGCTGAGCACATTTTGCATTTGGAGGGGTGGGGTGTGGAGTAAGAGGGGTGTGTGGAGGGCGAAGCCACTGCAAAAAGTATCTGAACAAGTCGGCTGAAGTTTAAAATCTCGATCACTCTCGAAAAAAAATATAGCCAGCATAGGCCAGTTTCCCTGCAAATCATCATGGCTCCCACAGTTTTCCTCAGTGTCAGTCTTTGATGTTTTCTTTCTCTCTCTCACTTTCCCTTTTCTTTAAGTTTCAAGGTACTGACACTTGTTTCCAGATTTATGGAACTCGTGGAAACTGCACTGGAAATAATTAACATTGTGTTCCACGCCTACAGCAGACCCAACACATTATTTTGGCCCGATGAAATAATTTTTTTTCACCTGTTAACAAAATAACTGGACCTACATCGTGGCATTCATCCCAAATGACTGGTCATGATGGACATTTTTTCCAGTGGATACCATTGGCACCAGTGAACCAAGCAACCCCAGTGGCGCAAAGATCCGGGAGTGATGGTTAGCGGCTCTTGTCACTTGTGGGGCTGCTAGAGGGAAGGGAGGGTCTGTGGGTCTTTTGTAGTAGATCATATCAGTAGACACGCTTCTATATAAGTCCACACAGCAGCGGCTACCGAGCAGGCCCTCTAATCCATCCGCCCCAGGGCTGGAGACGCCAGGCAGATCAACCAATTAAACCAGTTATGCCACAGGCAGCGCTGTAATAAGGGCCTTCCTAGTACCAACACAGAGCAGAGGATACTCTTCATTAGGGCGACTCGGGAGCATCAGGGTGGAATCTGACACTAGGCATAATACAGGCAAGACAAAGAGCTTAGTGCACAGGGTGCAAATGCACCTCCATTTTTGGACTCCCGGAGCTTTATTGTGGGATACTTGTCGATACACCGCGGGAGCCGCTGTTAGCGGCCTAAGCACTTTCGGAAGGGTAGATTATGACCTCAACAGGGACATTAAAGGATTTGACAGGCCACTTTGTTGAAAGCAAACTCTCATACAGGCGACACCGGGACATCAGACCAAAGAAACTTATTGCAACGTGAGGTTACACAGGCACTGAGGTGGAACTGATGCTGATCTAACCATCAGTAAGTCACCAGACTTGTTGCATTTTCAAGCTGGCGAGATGAACCTTCCCATAAAGTGAGAGGTGGCAAACTAAGAAACCGCCTATAAACTGTGCTCTGACGCAAAATACAAGCGTGCTGCCATCGTGTCCATCATTACAAGTAATAAACTAAACAAAGTGGCCAAACTGCTCCAAGAGAAACCCGTGTAAAGACTTGAAAGCGTCCCAAATAGAAAGGTCAAGTGTGGGAGCTGATCATGCGGTCCGGTTATATTTAACATCTAAATTGATTCAATAAAAAGGATGTGTGGCGCCACCTGCAGATTACTTCATAACCCACTGCACAAGCATATTGGTTACACATGGGCCATTTATAGGTTAAGATGAGGCATGTGTGCGCGCATAACTGCATGTAGCATCAACATACAATAGCTCACTTAAGTTAGTTGCACATACAGAATGAGCTGTAAATAGCATACACGGTAATCTGTTAGGCCCAGAGGCATTTGTTTTGTTTTGCAGATGGTCAACTGTTCACAACATGCATAAAGAGATGAAGACATGTTTAAATTGCAAAGGAACTTTATGATGAAAATGTTCATTTTAAAACATGTTACTAGTTTGTCTTACAACTGCAGAGTAAAAAATAAAAAGAAAATACTCCTTTACTAGAAACAGCAAGGTGTACTGATCTAAGAAAAAAAAAAAAAAAGGAAAGGTACTGTGATACTTCAGGAAATGTGCTGCTGGTGAAGTAGAATATTTTGCAAAAAAATTATTCTGCTTTTTTGCTGAAATACCTGCAGTAGAATTAAACACTGGGAGCACCATTTTAACAACTATTTGCATAATATAAAATCTGGCCAATATCATCAAAAATATTTAACACATTTGAATTTTTTTTTTGTTAACGTTTCAATAATGACTACCAGCAAAATCTGATTTTTTGTGTATGTAATTATAGACCTTGCTCTCTCATGAAATGTACATATTCATTCCCCCACTATGTCAGCAACACTTGTGAGGAAAAAGTCACATCTGAAAGAACTGTATAAAGTTAAAAACACATTAAAAGTAAACAATAATGGCACTAAGGCATAAGTTAGTACATCTTCAAAGGGGTAGGATCATATATAAAACAACCTGAGTGCACTCTTTTTTTTTTTAAACATATATTCATGATCCTCTTTAAGAAGCTGTCCACAAATTTGTAAAAGAAAAAGTCTTTACAGAAATCCCAGTGGTCTCTCAGTACCGTCTCCATCTACTATCTTGGTAGCCACGACTGCCGTTTCTGTCATTGTAGTGTCGGCTGCCATCTCTGTTGTCATGGTGACGGGAGCCGCTCCTGTCATCATGGTGATGGTAGCTGTCCCGGCTGTGACTGTGTTGCTGGTGACGGCCGGAGCCTGGCTCATCTGCGTAGCGTTGGTTTCTGCTGTGGTGAGCGCCGCCACTGCTCATCTGGTGTGACTGAAGCAGATAGGGCGAGTTATCTTGTTGCCTCGGGGTACCTCCACCACTATTTCCACCTCCAGGCTGCAGCCTCTGCATAGGCCTGGGGAAGCCGCCATTCATCTGGTCAAACTGCTGCATCTGGAGCTGCCACATCATATTGCTCATCTGTGGATGTAGGAAAACAAGCATAACATGTCTTGTGCCTCATTCGCACATCAACACCAACAGGCCAGCTGAGATCCTTTGAGTCAAAATAAAGTACATATCTTCCTAGCTGTCCATACAGTGTAATTAAGAAAGCATTTATTTGTTTATCACTGAAAACAGGGGCACATTTTAACCGCAATACACCATCCTAAAACATCCGATCTTAAATAGATAATATAAGCAGCATCATGTCTGCAAGGAGTTGTATCAGTAACATGGTGAAAGAAGAAGCTTAAAGAAAGAAAGAAGCTTACCACGACTTGTTTTTGCAGGTTTTCAGGAGATGAAAAGGATCTCTGCACTTGAGGAGGAGTATATGGTGGAGGAGTATATGGTGGAGAATTCAGCTGGACTTGTGCCCTGCACACAAAGATATATATATATATATTAAAAAAACACTGTCAATTAATACCTGGTCAAATGCCATGCCAGCAGACTCCTTTTCATGTACACTGAGTCTACAAAATATTAGCAGCACCCACTTTTGCATAATCCATGTTCGACTATAAATGTCTGATTTGGTGTCTGATTTTTTAGTCTACCAACTAGGAAACTCATATCTAGAGTTCCTTGAAATAAATCTGTCTATTGTTTGCAAGAGTGGTGTGCAGGACTATTATGAGCGCTGGGCCCAAGTGTCCAACGCAGAAATGTGTCCCAGACTTGTTTAACCACTATTTCAATGTGGAGACTATGCTATTAACAATTCCTGAATCAGGGATATGTAAATGTTAACTACCATTAGGAGTGATGGTGCAGTTTATTGCACACTGAGTTCAGCCTCCCTCACATCATTTTGGCTATGGATCACAGCCGAGTATTCCACCTTCTGTATGTTGGCAGAACTTACTACCTTTTCTGACCACCTGCTTCTGTGAAGTTGGTTTCTCTGCTGTATCAGCCATGGAAAAAAATTACGGAGTAGAATAACTGGGGGAAACAGTCCCATCTGTCAGTGACGTTTATCAAAAGTACGAGAGATTAGCTCCATAGAAAAGGGCCCAAATTTCTCATTAACTGATGAGTTTATTTTTTGTCTGTTTCATCCTCATTTCTATTTTTATAGTAATAAGAGGTAATGATAGTCTGATTAGGTCTCTTTTTTGCTCTCCTCTAGATGCTATGACACTATCTAATGTTGACATATTCATCATGATGGATCCCTATTTTATCTGTTGGTAAGAAATGCTGAGCCAGTCAAGAAATGAGCTTACATTTTAAATTGAAAGAACTTGTTTTAACTTACTTGTTTTTTCATGTTTGAATGAGATTTATTTTTTTTCAACTATATTTACCACTGATTCAGCATCAAGTTACTGTGTCCAAGTTATTGTCCTCCACAAACACACGCACACAATGCATGGTTGAGTCATTATAAGTGATAAAGATGTAGAGGTAATTTAACATTTGAAATTACAGTAGCTTCATCCCCACAGAATAGGCACACTAAAAATGAAAATCTTGCACCAAAATGTCGCTTTTGAGATTCACAGTCCCAAATTACAGGCAGATTTCCATTGCTGAGTTGTGAGAGAAAACTTTGCTTGTGCCACATTCTTACCTCTGCCCATGGGGATTAGGAGTATTTGCAGGACTTGTATTCTGCGAGTTCCCAGGGCTGCTGTTATGGCTGCTTCCTGGGATGGGGGGAAAAGAGGAGAAAGTAGATCCAGTTTAATGAGGAATGGGAAAGTGACTCAACTTCTGAATTATTCTTATGGCAGAACAAGAAACAGTTTGTGTAACTTTTTCCCAAAAGCAAAATTTTTAGATATTAACTGATTAATTAATTAATAACAGACAGCAATGTGTAATGTTGACAGGATAAACAACCTGGAGTTGTCCTTCAATAATGAATGAGAGACAGATTTTTTTGTAGAAAATGTCTAAAAAAAGAGGTCAGTTTATATATCAGATGAGGATGACTAGTGCTTCATCAGGAAGCACTAATCATCAGAATCAGAAAACACTGTTTTGCCCTTCCTTCCATAATAGCATTTCCACATCATTTTGGACAGTTTTCCAAAAGCCCGCTGTCCACACTGAGACACTCAAAAAGATAGATCCTATTCGAGAGTGGATTAGGCCATTTGTAACTGTTTCAAACAGATAGACAGATAGAAATGCTTACATTTAACTACAACATATCTGAACATCTTGCTTCTACATTTCCCGCACTGAGTGAATACTCAGTGTGAATTATTCAATAATGAATATTGACTGAGTTAAATGAATATGGTCCTCCATGTATTACTGTGCATATTGCTAGTGCTTTAGCTTCCAAGAGTCTTCCACTTCCACTTTTTTTTTCCAGTTGAGTGCTGAAAAACTATCCTAGCATCAAACTGCAAATAAACTGAAAGTTTCCAGGGGGGACTGCACAGCTAACACACCCTGGAGATATTTTCACAAACCAAACCATTTTCATTCAAACCAAGATCAGACCTCATGTGCCATCTAAAGACAGCGCTATCAACCTAACAACTGTACAACACAGAAGAACATCTATAACCCTACTCCAGTTATTGAGAAAACAGCCTAAACTGTCTAAATTTCATTATACGGGAGGACTGGCAGAACCTCCTGTTTGCAGATGAAACAATTTTTGAATTCTGGAGCTCGTGCCTTAAAGGGGATCAGCTGACAGAGCAGCCGCTCCACTCTGCAGAGACATGTCACCCCTGATGAGTGGAAGACGGTTCATTCTCCAGCAGGACAGTGATGGACAGCTGTGCCAGTCCTATTTGAAGTGCAAGACATTGAACTGACTAGGATGGTTTTCCCTTCACAGACACCAGACCTCAACTCCACTGAACATCTCTGGGAACAAGGGAAAAGGTGAAACATATAGTAACTAGGCCTGTAATGACACTTTTTGCGAACAAAAAGTGCAAAGTAACCACTGAGAAACCGGATAAGCAGTATGCGACTCTCTATACCCCTGTGCCAAAAGTTTAATACTGTGTTTAATAACAGTGTCATTTTTATTAACAGAGCCTGGGAGTCCATTTCATTTACTGTTTTGGCTGTGCGGTTTTATTTATGTTTTATTTATGTAGGATATTTTCTTTTTTCCCCACATTCCAATTCAAGTGTCTGAGCATTCTTCAGAATTAAAAGTTCCCTCCTTGCTCCTTGAAAGGGTGTACTTGCCTTATTGTGCTGTTATATTATTATAATCAGTGGAAAAAATGGTTTTTAAAATGACAGTATTGTTTATCAGAATTGTTTCTGGGACAATATGTCATCCATACAAAAGCAGTTATTGTGACAGGACTACTAGTAACATCATGTGATACTCTATGGGATACTTGAGTGTTAGAATAATGCAGATTAAACTCTAGACAGTGTAAGCTGTGAGAGAATGTGACTTTCAGTAAATATAACAAACTTATTTAACTGATATTAGTAAAAGAAATATGTAATATTTTTTTAGAACTGGTGATATTTAAATATTGCTGTTACAGTCATCTCTTTTAGGAACAATGGCAAGGAAAATTAAGCTGGACAGAAAAATATACTGCAAGGTATGTACAACATAAACCTTGATAAGTGGCACATCGGTTTCACATCATACAGAACCACAAGACTGGACAAGCACTGGAGCTCGAGGCAACACGAGCCGGCAGCTCAACAACAAAGAGGAGGAGGCTGCCATAGTTTTTTATACACCAGGAAGTGAGGCTGAACATGTTAACTTAAGAATCAAATTCTGGAAAGTATCAGATAAACCACAAATTATATTGATTTTGCCATGATAAAGCTTTTAAACACCATTGTAGGTCACATTTTCATTTTTAAGCTGACATACCTGCACAGTATCTCACTTACTCAAAATATAAGGTGACTAAAATGGCCCCCATATTTTCATTTTAGACAACAAAAAGCTGATGCCAGCCTGGCACCCACATTAAAAGTTAGTGTTGAGCTCTGGTATATCAATGTATATCTACATCCACATCACGTAACTGACATTAGTTTTTGTTCTGAATGAAATATCGTTATCTAGATATGAATATGCACGATATCAATATCTCAAAAGGCAACAACATAGACGTAGCTAAGACAGTGTATCGGTCTGTTCTGATAAAAAAGATATATTTATATATTTTGTGAATTAACTGCATTTTCTACATTCACTTCGCATTGTGCTGTTTTTAGAAGAATTATCAAATTTCACTGATGTTGCACTTAAAGTATTGTTGAAACATTGTGTCAAAGCAGAGGTTACAGCAAAATGGTTGATTAACATTTTTTGTAATTTATTTTAATGCAGCCTAAGACTGTGATTGATCTGTTGTGATCAATAAATTACTTTGTGAAGTAGCTGCTTTTTCTGCTTTTGTTTTTGTTATGTGCAATGCCAATAATGAGACAATGGACAATTAAGTATATTGCATGGATGCTTCTACAAACATTTGGTATTACTATGCTGCTTTCTTTTTTTCTTTTTTTTAAGAATGTTGAATTTTGACTGTTGCTACACGTAAAATTTCAAATGAGTGTGACCCTGACAAAGACTTAGACTCAACATGTGTTGGTGCGTATAGTTGCTTTGGTCAAGTAATATATTATATTGCTTCATTCAAAGACAGAGTGCCTTTGTTTTTGTTTTTTCCCCATGGTTGTCTGCATCACCCTGCAAAACTTCCAGGACTTGGTCTCTAAATGGACTTTCTCCTGCCCCACTACTGAGGGCACCTGTCACCTGTCACCACTAGAGCCGTGCAGCGCTCCCTGCTCCCTTTGTCAAGTGTGAACCCACAGCCACAGTCATATCACCACTGAGATATGTGGCATAAATATTGAGGTATGAAATCTTGTGTGTATCATACAGCTCTTGTTAGTTTCAGAGTTGCATAGCTGACTAGGTGCTAGCTACATGGGTCATGTTTGGATTCAGGATGCTGGTCTCTGTGAAATCGGCGGGTTTTGCCTTTAAAACTTTACATAACGGTGTATTAAAGTGGGAAATCTCCAATTATTAACTTACTGATCCTATAGAGATTATGAATGGATACAAACAGATGAACACGCTACGAGGTTGAGCCGACTGACGCGTCCACTCACCTGATTTGAAGTGCGCATTGATTTTTTTGCCGTACAGCTTCATCCCGTTGAAGAGCTGCACGGCGTACGGCACGGACACTTCGTGCTTGTAAAAGGCGAAGCCAAAGGTTTTCTGCGTCCCGTCGGGAGCTTTGGGGATCTTGGTTCTGATGAGAGGTCCTGCCTGAAAGAGAAACACCGCATTACTATCGCAAACAGGAAGCACATTAGCAGGGGAACAGGGACTAGCTAACCTTAGCTCCTGCTAGCCTGCGCCACTTCCCGTTACCGAGGCTTTTACGCGATACGTAGCGTTAGCGTTAGAGCAGTGTGAAGCAAACACCTTTTGTTGGTAAAAGTGCGTGCTCTTGTGTGTATTTAATATCTGGAGGTTATGTTAGCCGAGCCTGGTAGTCCGCCAAGAGGCTGAGGTAACCTTGCCAGCTAGCGATACGTGTAATTGATGTGAAGTTCACCTGTAAACACATCTCGAACAAAAGCTCCTCCGTCACTCTTTTATCCAGGTTACTGATGAACAGAGTCCGGTCCGTTTCATCCTCTTTTCCCATTGTATCTCAGGCAATACAGGCGCACCAAGCAAAACAAACCACACGCGTAAACGAGGTTCTTTCTCTGCGCTGCGGAAGGCCTATTTATGCCGTAAAGTAAAACCCTGCCGTTGAGTTGAGGTTTAGTCGTAACGACCATAGGCGATGTTACGACACATGAAACTTGTCAGGTACAGTTGGCGTACACCTCACCTTGTAGGATACTATTGGCAATGGCTACAAAGAAATGTTCGTTTTAGGTTATTTATCTTTTTGTTAGTTTGTTTTGAATTTTTACAATAAAAATTAAAAGCATATATTTTAATTTTGACTTAAATGCATGTAAAGTAGAGCTGTCTGTGCAAGTATTAAATGACACCTGCCCTATTAACCAGGTCTAAGAGGTCTTGTTGTTTTGGTTGTTTATTTCATTTATTGTTGTTTATACAGAGCAGGACTCTAGAGAAGAGTAGCCTAAATATATGTGGCTAAAAAGGAACATCACTACAAAATCATTAGTGTTGTCAGAAAACCGTTGTTGTTAGATATTATGATATGATTAGGACATAAATCAGAGGTGGGACTAAGGCATTGTTTCACCAATCACAAGCAATTAAGTCTCAAGTGCTGGTATTCATTTCCCAGGTCAAGTCGGACAAGTCCCAAGTTCCCAGCTTTGGGGTTCGAGACCCTAACAAGTCATGATGCATTCTTTCCCAGTCTAATTTATTAATTTATATGCAAATTAGGCATATGGTCCATTAGCTCACCCCTTTTTAACTTGCTGTTTTGACTGGTAATCAGGCCAAGGGACCTCTGCATTTAGTTTATTCCAAAGAATGGCAGGGCCTACATCTAGTGTGAGGATTTTATTTTTTTCACCTGTTCCTCTCACATCTGACTCCACTGCGAAAGGTAAAAGGTAACTTCCTTAGCTTTCCTTACACTACCAGGGAGACTGGAAGTGGAGGTGGTGCATAATCTTTGTCTTTGTCTCTGGAGAAGGTCGACTGTCAGGTCTCTCCAAGTCAAAAGGTTCAAGTCCAAGTGAAGTCACAAGTCACTGGTGTTAAAATCAAAGCTGAATCGTAAGTCTTTCTTGATTTTGTCAAGTCCAAAGTCATCAAATTTGTGACTTGAGTCCAAGTCAAGTCCAAGTCGTGACGAAAGTCTACACCTATGATAAACACAAACATTTTTATACTTTTAATATTTTCATGCAAACATGTCTATTTGCATAGTTTAATGACAGTTCTTCAACTTGTTTGTGAAGTGGCAAATTTTGTATCAGAGTCACTTATTTGTTATTGATGCTGATGTTGTTGTGAATCCACATCTTTGAAGATGCTTGTCCTTCTTGTGAAATAAATCAATCAACAAATTCAATTTCATGTCTGTCTGCAATCACTGTAAAACAACCAAACAAAAAGCCATAGTTCATTCATTGTTTTGATTTGTGGACAAATGTATTTCATGCGAATTGTTTTAAAGTTTCATTTTATTTATGTGGTTACTGTATATTTGTGCGGCTTTGACAAAAGAAACCAATTAGAGGAATTAATCAGTGCAGCTGCCGGGTGTCTTTTGAGTTTGAGGTGAAAACATAGTAACATGGCTGCGTGTACACAGCAGGTAAAGGATCCAACCTGACCTTGGTCACAACACAAAAGTCTCATTAAAGTTAATTTATTCGTTTGTTTATTTATTCTAAAGCAGGGTGGGACCTGGGAGCTTCTGGAGAAACTGTTTTTACTTTCCACTCTTTATTCAACCTGGATAAACAGCTAAAATGAAGAAACGGATGGAAAATCTGCACAGACTAATGACAAAACAGATGTAGCTGTCTGAGGGAACATCAATAACAAACAATAGAGGGCAGTAAAACGGCAGTGTAGCGTCTCATCTGCCTAATCCAAAGAAGAAGAAGAAGAAGAAGACCGGAAGTAAAAGCATAACAACAGCAATTAAAGACCTGAGATGGACACCTGTGAAATACCTCAGTTTTCAGCTGGAAAATATTTTCCCAAACACTCAGACTGTGACGAAAACAAACGACGAGGGTGAAAATTATTCTTGTTTATATTTTTATTTTTTTTCAACCCCAAAATAAGCTGCTGCCGTTGTCATGCAGCTCAGGTGAAACGTAAGTTTATCCAAGCGACCGCCCCGTTTCGCTTGTTTAGGCTTCACTCGACTCCTCTCCTTTTCCAGTTGAAAGGCACTGGTCGCCTTCACCTGAAATAATAAAACATGGACAACATCTACAAAAAGAGGGTGTTCGCGTCCATGCGAAAAACCAAAGCGGCCGCCTCGAAGAGAAGGCAGATCGGGTTGCCTGCCTCCATCCTGGACGACAGCGACGAAGGCTCCTTCTCCTCCTCCTCCTCCTCCTCCGCGTCCCAGGTCGAGTTTGGCAGCTCCGCCGACAGCGACTCTGAGCGGAGCTCCACCGCCTCCTGCAGCGAGGACAGCGGCTCCGTTGGCCGCAAGAAGCGCTCCTTCCTGGGGGACGACAGCTCCGTCAGCAGCGAGGAGGAGGAGGAGGAGGAAGAAGAGGACGAGGAGGAGGAGGAGGAGGAGGAAGACGACATAAAGAGGAAGAAGAAGAAGAAAAAGGAGGAGGAGGAGCAGAAGCAGAAGCAGAAGCAGAAGCAGGATGATGAGAAGGTGGAGAGGGAGCGGCCGCTGAAGCGGATGGTGTGTCCGAAGAGGCGCTCCGGGCAGCAGGAGTCCGAGCCCGACCGGGAGCAGAGGATGAAGAGGGAGGCGGAGAGGAAAGCCACGGCGGAGAAGAGGAAGCAAAGGCTCAGCAAACTCCTCGAGCTGTCCAAAAGGATGAAGATGACGAAGAGCCGAGGTCCCGACCGGGGTCCCAGCAAGAAGAGGAGGAGGATCAAGGTGTGTTTTGTTACTTTATTCTGCAGAACAGGGTCGAGAAATGCTAGAATTAGACTCACAGATACATGGAAAGATATCATTCAAAATGTGTGGCGACAAGTTAATGACAGCACCTGAGATGTCACTGTTCATATCTGAAAAAAATGGACTTGTTAAAGTTGAATTAGGCTACGTATCTTTAACTTAATGTAATTTAAGATATTTGAATCATCATTCTGAGAGACCACGTTGTAAATATGAGTCCACATTTATTTTTAATATTATTCAGTTATAGTCAAATGCAACTAATAAAAGTTTGCTATAAATAGACTCCAAACTGGACATCTACAGGGTAGTCTTGTACACTAAATGAATAAATAGATAAATAAATAGATAGATACACAGTGACGTTTTTTCAGCCCTATAGACATTTATGTTCTGAATTTGTCAGAGGTGAGAAACAAACTCTTGTGTGTAAGTTCACTCAGTTCTAAAGGAAATGTCATTGGGGTTTACAGGAGCCGTCTGATGAAGACAATAATGATGAAGATGAGGAGGCCGCTGTTGGTGATGGAGACGACAGCGATGGAGATGAGGCGGAGAAGAGGAATTAGAGCCTCACGGTGATGTTGTCACAGAGAAGAGATGAAAAGGAGACAGAACAGACAATTCCTTTGAAACTCACAGTGTTAAGTCTCTGTTCTGCAGGTGCATGGGCAAAAAAACCTTTTGTCCAAAATGTCAACTTTGCAAAAAACTGAGAAAACAGACTTGTCTTCAACCTAATTACCGTGTAGTTTTGAGTCTGACAGGTATATTATACTCACTCCAGGAAAAATTATTTAAATCGTGTTGATTTAAGTGGAGAGGCAGCACCTTAATACAGACTGTATATTTTGTTCATGTTATTCTTGAGAGGATTTTTTTCCAAACATTGTGCAATTCTCCAAAGATTAACCCTCTGAAAGCGAAAGAAAATTCCCTTTTATTTCTTTTAAAAAATATTTCAAAATCCCTAATTTGGCCTGCAGACACACACACACACACACAAACCAAACTTACATTTCACACATATTCTATATACAAGCAAAAGTTGTTGTCAAAAAGCATGGACTTGTATCTAAATGAGTAGGCCTATACTCATGCACACATTCACAAAAAAAAAATCAGAAAATGACAAAAAATAAATGAAATTAAAGAAAAGTTACTGATGTGTTATATAATAACATGTAACATATAATAATAACTCGAAAGAAAAATAAAACACATGATGAAGCTGACAGGAAAAAAGACAATGTGACAAAAAATGAAATGGTATGAAATATGAAAACTTACTATTGGTAAAGCAAATAATACAAAGTTTTTTTAATGTTTAAAATTTTTGTATAGTTATATTTTTTACTGTTATTTTTTCTTACTTTTGTACTGAATAAAAGGTCTTTTTTATATAAATGAGTCTGGGCACTCCAAAAAGAACAAAAAAAAAAAAGTATCCTCACAGGCCAAATTAACGATGGAAAAAAATCCCTTTTTTTAAAGAAATAAAGGGAATTTTTTTGCACCAACATGTTGAGGCTTCAGGGGGTTAAGCAAAGTGGATGAAGATGATGAGGTTTCTGATACACTAGCTAAATGCTAGTGTACTTTTGAAGTAAATAATGTGTGTTGGAGTATTTTGCCTTAGATTTGGTGGAGCCACAATGAAAGCTGAATTGTACGGCTCAATTTAGCATGTGTTCAGTATTGTCGTTGTAATGTGTAATACCTTATATTCAGCCTTTTTAATTAAAAGAATGACGATGACATCTCCCGTGATTGGTGCAAGTTGTTCTGGGTTTTCTTTTTTTTTCTTTGCAGTTTCATTTTGTGGACACTGGATGTCAGGGTGGAAATGCATCATTCCCAAAGGCTCATCAGATTTGACCCAGGAGTGTCTGAGATATTGAGCAGGAAGCTCAGGGTCCTGTTGGCAGTTTCAGGTTTATATTCAAAATGTCAGGCCTCAGTGTCAAGGTCTCCCTAGGGCTGGACAGTTTATCAGTACCATGCCAGGTGAGACTAGATATCGTGGGATTTTGGATATCATAATATTGTGATATGGCCTTAATGTTGTCTTTCCTGATTTTAAAAGCTGCATTACAGTCGAGATGCAGTATTATTTATTTACTAGAGTGTTGCAGCTGTTCTGTTGCTTGCCTCTGTCTGCTTTGTCATTAAATCCACATTATTAAGGACTGTTTATCAGCAATCTGTTGTGTGCAAATGTCTTATGAAAGCACTAATAGTCATCCCTGTAATATCATCACAATATCAAGACTGTTTGGTCAAAGATATTGTGATATTTGATGGTGTCCACATGGCTCAGCCCTAGTTTTTCCATGATCTATGTAATGAAACTGAATGGCCCACCGCAGCGCCACCAATGGGTCAGAATGTCCTCAAGCTTCAAGCAGCAATGTCTCAGGCCCCGATGACCCGATTTTGACGCGCATTGGAGGAGATTTTGTAGGTTTATTGAGATTTGGCTTTTACAAAATGAAATTGATAGGCCCACCAAAGAACCGCCAACAGCGCAATAAGCTTTACACTGGATAGCTCGCTCACTGCCTGGTCAATTCTGATAAAGTTTTAGAGGAATGACATTGAAACCTGATTGTGCCCACTTAGGAGACAGGAAGTATATTCCATTTTTATACTGTAGGCACCAATGGAAATGTATCATCTTTTATTTATTTGAGTATCTTTGCCCATGCTTCAAGCAGCAATGTGTCAGACACTACACACAACACAAAGAGGGCATATATATATGTATATATATATATATATATATGTGTGTGTGTATGTATATATACACATACATACATACAGGGTGTGTCCATAAAGTCTCTTTACAATTTAACAAATTTATTACATATAGAAATATTGTAATGGGAGTGAGCAGAGTGTGCTTGAATGACTCAAGCAAGTGGTACAATTTGGAAATATGGTAAAGAAAGTTGAATTTTCATGACATCTTGGCTTGTATAACTTGTAGGTGTGCTGCAACAACTTTTAGTCAATAAACTTCAATTACCTAACTAATAAAAATATGCTCCTCATTCTGCTGCAGCACAAGGCATTTCTGCCACACTTGATTCTAAAGTTGTTTCACAGTCTCACAGGCAACTTTCAGACTTGAAGGTAGCAGCTTACAAGGAGCACATGAAGGCTGCAAAACTCTTCCCAGCAGTCGCTGTATGGAGCCTGGAGCTTTGTGAGTGGCAGAAATCTACCAGCTAATGGGGTAAATGTGGGCAGTTTGGGCTCAAAGTGCAGTTGTTTGGCTCCTATGCTTGACACACTAAGCTCTAGAGAACCAATTCCCACCCACTTCTGTTATTATGTGTTGCATTACTGTGTTATTTAAACAAACAAACCTCACCTGTCTTTCAGAGGGTGAGTAGATAATACATTTCACTGATCCTGAATCCTGATTTCTTATAAGACTGGTTGGAACAGGCTCTCACTAGCCTATTTTAGCAATACAAGTGCTATGTTGCCCATCTGTGGCAGACATGATGGGCATGTGTTGTAGGCACCTAATTTCTAATTCAGTAGTGAGAGAGAAGCAGACGTCCTGGAACTTCAGGCCCTCTTAGAGAGATTTCCTGGACCCCATGACCAAGGCAAGAAGGTCCAGGTCCAAAAGCCTCTCCCTCCCCACACACCCCGCCTTATCATTCACTACCCCTGCTGTACTCTATCTGTCCAAATAATTTATATGTGTGATTTGGTGAGGATTCCAGTGAGCTGCGATCTTCCCTGTTTCCCCTCACCCTTCAATACAGTGGGGCTGGATGGACCTCAAACTGTCAAAAATGTACACATGGAAAGCTAAGCAGCAACATCTAGATGGATAAACTGCACTGGTTTGAAATCCTGGGTGAACTGTTCCTTTAAAAAATTCTTTACTGACACAACTTTTTAAAATTCTCTACACTGTTTGAAATGTTATTGTTTTGCTGTAGACTGCTTACACTTTGATTTTGTGTCTTATTTGCTTTTGATGTAAAGTGTCTGAGTTTCTATGAGTGTGCTATACAAATAAAATTTATGACAAGGGTGTCAGTGTGCTCAAGTGAAGGAGTGCACCTTTCACACATCAGTGGACTATGCTGTAGGCTTTGGTCTAAAGGCAGAACTGTTATCATGCTGAATTAATCATTTTGCATCACTGGTATTCATTTATTTGTTATCTATCTATCTATCTGCTCTGCACACATTGCTTTTGCACTTCTTGTTTTCTTCTCTTGCATTTTTTTCTTCTCGTATTACATGCTGTGCATTGATGTCTCTTTGGTGACACCGAATCTATCCTATACTTCATTTCACACCTTTTCCTGGCCTGGTTTCTTGCATACTGATGCATTCCCGTCCCTGTGCCCCCCTCCATTGTTAAACACTGTGCTCAGTGCAGCCAGGTCGGTGACTCAAGTGCCTGGAACCAAGTGCTTCTGGTGACGGCAACATCATTGAACATGCAGGTTAGGTGAGCGGTGTGAGAGGCTTGACTTCAGCCTAATCAGATAGGCCTTGGACACTGTCCTCCACAGTAATTAGATCGATGTAAAGTGTAATGATTTCCTTCTTAATTCCTGGGGAACATCCTCTGATTTGGGCCTGCATGAGGACTGCATAGTATATGTTAGCCATTGCAGTAGAGCAATCTGCATGATTTATTCATTCCTTGCAACAATATTTCCACCATTTGAAACAGTCATGTGCCGATGAACTCTGCAATATGACATCTTGGCTGTCATCATTTCTTGTGGAAATTGCATGTCATGCATGGCTGTTAACACTGGACATATTAGAAGTATTGGCACTTTCCCACAGATGCTTATGATTTAAAATTTTTGCAAGGTTGCAATGGAAGCCATAAAAAAAAAAAAACCAGCAACAACAACTTTAGCCATAAAACCACACCTGTACAGTGCTTTTTTTTTTGATGACTAAAGCCCTGGGATCTATTTTTAGTCTACACTGCGTTTAGCCCATACATCTCCCGGATGCATTTCCTCCTCCCTTTTTGTAACCATTGGATGGAATTCAAGGAAGTACTATGAGAGTGCTGTTCCATAGGACAAAGTAGTCGGAGCGGAAATGGTGGAAAGGGAAAGTAAAAAGGGGATAAATGGAAGACAAAACAAGTGGCCCTGCTGAATCTGTGAGACAGAGCGTAAATCCCACTTTACTGCCTGCAGAAGCTGAGTGAAGATGATACAATCCCATGTATTTCTGTCACAAATACATGTGAAAGATTTTATGTAGCAGTTCCCCAGAAATTATTCAAATATATATTTTAGAAATTCTTAATCTGTTTATTGATCCATGTGATCCTTAATCGTTATTGCTGATCAGCTTGCCAGACCTTTTAATTCATGCATTAGAGTATATCCCAAAATACACCGGAGCACAGTGTGATTTTTACTGAAGAGTCTGTAGCAGTAGGTGGCAGTATTCATCCATTGATTTTGGCATTTCAGGGTGCCGCTGATAAGGTGCACCTCTGTGGTAAAGTCGCTGCACATTGTGGAAGACTAGTTCATATAGGTAAGAATGGAATTAGATCTGATTTTCAGGAGCATGTTCTTTTTATTTTTCCCTTATTGTAATCTACTTGTATTTTTCATTTGTAGGCTCCATGAACTATTTTATTTAAGTGGTATGTGCAGAAGTTCATGAAGGGAAAAAAGTTAATCCAAGAAACCCATTCACATGATTAGGCCTAAATACATGCTTACATACATACTTTTTTTTTTTTTTTTTTTCATCAAGAGACAATTGAAATCTGGATAAGCTACCACTGTATCATCATGTAAGAGAATATTGGGTTTTTCATTTATCATAGGCCCTGTAGGTAAATGTGAAAAAGTTGATTAAATATCCTTTGGTGAAATGAAGCATAGTGGTGCAGAGAGAATGAGTACATTGTGGGACGATAATAAATTGCAAAGCACTCATGAACATACACAAATACTGCTATGTTTTTTCTATAAAATAAGTGGTTAGTTATTCAGTGCTCTATATTATTACCTACTATATGTTGATTAAACTACTGAAAAAGAAAACTTTGGACAGGACACTGTTATGCATGTTAATCTTAGAACCCTGCACGGGCAGAAAGCTGCTTTGCTACAATGATTATAAAAACACACATAGTGGGCTGCATTTGTTCTCAAAAAGTCCTATCTAACTCTCACCATGAGTGCATCCCTGTCTTCTTGCATGGCTCTTGGTAGCTCTGGCCCTGGGCATTAGCTGCAGATTGGCTAATAGGCTCGCCAGTGCAGCTAACGCCCTGGACCAAAGCAAAGATCTTGGATGCCTGCACACGGACTTGGGCACATTGTCTCAATTAAAATGAAAAACATGACAAAATGGGAGCAGTGCTCGGGGGCAAGATGGAAACCAGCGAGCATCCACAGAGGGGAGATATGAGACGACCTCAGAAGTAGGCTACCACCAGCCGCGCTTGCCTTGACCAGGTCTGGGTGAAATCTTGACGCTACACAAGGTTACTGTAATCCCATCTCCAGTTATGACCTCTGGCCGGGAGGGTATGGTGAGACTGAGGCGATAGACTGGTGGCTAGACACGTCTCCCTCACTGTCCAATCTCCTCCCTTGCCTTAGGCTCCAACCCTCTGCCAACACACTCAGCCCTTCCCTGTCTATTCATTAATATTCATAATTCATGTGGAATGAAGTGATTTAGGATCATTAAATGCACATGAATATTTGTCCAATGAAACTTTAATTAAGCCATCCCTTTCCGGCGGCATGATGTCATCAGGCTGCTTCTCGTTTAATGCATCCAGTACTTGGTTTAATGGCCTGTACCTTTATAAGTGCTCCTCAGTGATTATGCAGGGGACCCCCGCCTCGTCCTCATACCATCTGCACTGCTGTTGGATAGGGTTTGTCTTTAAGTGCAAGAGGCAATGTATAGATCAATCATACTTAATTCAGCAGACCCGCAGAACCCCTTCTGGATCTGCTGGATATTGGTTATTATCACAGTTGTGGGCTATTCATTAAGAGTACCTTTTAGATGCAAGTGTTTTTTTATACCGCATGCAGTATATATTTATGCCTGATAGTGGTAGTGTGCTGTATTTTATGTTGAGTCCATATAGTGTGTTCTACTCTGTGTATCTCTTATTTAACCAGGTGAGTTAGGTAGATTCTTAGATTACAGCAATGACCTGACAATGTTGTCGCACCAGGAGGAAGGGTTTCATACATTCACCTACTGCCCAGGGTAGAGCATTACTCTTTTATTTTCCCAGAGTGGAATGAAATTCAGAAGTGACTTATTTGATGTCCAAGCGTAGTGTAGAGTCTAGTGCAGCTAAAGTGTCTTCAGCGTTTACCCTCATTTGCCAGCCTGTCTAAGGATGCAAAGCAACAATCTTGTGGTTGGGAAGCCCACTCTGTAGGCTACCATTACTTGTGCTATTGTTAGAAATAGGCCTATTAAGTGTGGAAATTGAGGGAAATGTTATGTCCTCACTTTGTGAGATATATCTCATGAAGTGAAGCTCATACATAGCCTGCACACAGACATAGACAAGAGTTTGTCACTGGCAGGATGCCACCCTATTTCAGCACTCCTCTAGAAGAAATTGATGCAGAAGTGTACTGAGGGGTGTCCAAGCCACTTCATTTCTTCACAGATTTCTTTCACACTGCAACATGCTTGTTATCTCAATATCGGTTCTGCATGTTGCTCCTGCACTGACATACTGTGACTTAATTTCCACTTCTGTGACTCTGTCTCTGTCTCTCTCTCTCACACACACAGACAAATATAGGGAGAGATCCACCCTATTGCTCCAGTGCTGCAGTGCTGAGTAGCAGTAACAGAGAGAGAGAACGAGAGAGAGATGTCTGGCATCAGCCCCACACCACAAAACTGACTGCGGCAGGGTATCCAGCACTCCTCTCTCTCGCCATCATTTACCTCCCACAGCAACC
>OMLB01018316.1:34277-44277 GCA_900302555.1 Myripristis jacobus | reverse complement strand
GAATTGACTACAACATTATATTGGCATAGAACTGCAAAGCTAACCTTCAAATTCACAGTGAGCTCTCCGGAGACCTCTGAGTTATTGGTTTTTTTTTTTTTTTTCCCCTTCTTCACCCCCAGCCCCAGCCCGTTATCTTCGCTGTCAGGGTAAAGCACATTTCTTCAAACCCATGCAGGAGCTGCTCTAGGCTGCACTGTGTTCCTAACCACAAAATAATAGGAAGAAAAGTTCAAGAGCAGTTTGACAGATCCAGCAAGATGGGACCATGTCAAATCCTTTGAATGCTGTTCCACGGGTTTGGATCTGTCATTGTCACAACTAATATTGTGAGTGTTGTCCTTCTACTCCTGGTGTGTCGCTTTCTCTGTAGAAGCATTCAGCATTCCCCTTAACATTTAGTTAGTTTATTTATGATATCAGGGAAATGAAAACAAGCTTCACCTAAGGATACAACTGAATGAAGTGTGTAATGGAAGAAAAAAAAACGTGTTAATGGCAATATTCAGCTTTTAATTGCATGAACAAATGAACATGTATAAACATGTGGGATGCTATGTGTTTTTACATTTCAGATAGTATTTATTTTATTATCCTGATTTTAGTGATTTCACAACACCAAATTAAATATGCATTACATCAGGGATTCTCAAAGTGGGGTTTGAGGTCTTTGCGGGGTTCCACGGGCTCCCTAACCAATGTAAGGAATCACTTATAATGAACTTCAGTAGAAATAATTTCAATGAGAGAGAAATGACTGTTCCAACTGTATGTTTCATTGTCATGACACGGATATATAATTCAATGATAAATCAACAAAAACAAAAAATCTTCATGTATGGATATCACTGAGATGTGGTCTTTGGCTCTTTTGGGTTCAATGACATAAAAAAAAAGAGAGAACCACTGTAAAACATAGATACTTAGGTACTTGTTTCAGTAACTCTATGAACGATTACACTAAACTAGTTGCATAGTGATTAATGGTTTATTTTTCTATCTAAATCCATGTTTTCATGATAAACAACTTTCAAAAGACCCGGGAAGCATGGACTTAAATGAAAAAGGCATTTATCTCTTCATCACTTCATTTTGGAACATTACTAGTCGAGATTTTTTTTGTGTGTGATTATTTTTATTAGACAGTCCCCAGATCGTAGCCAGTTAGGCTTTTAGATCTCTGCTCTTTCTCTGGTCATCTCAAAAGGCCAATCAAATTTCACGGGTGACCGGGGCCCTTCAGGCAACCCCATGGGCACGCGCCCTGAGACCTACATGCACAACGCAAATGTCATAGAGGCAGAGAGAGCACGTGATAAGCTCCGCTCATTAATCTTGCAATAAATAGTGTATGGGCTCATTATCATGACTACATTGAGACAAATGCTACTGAATCTATCAAAGTGGTGATTGAAAGTCAGTCAATCTGCTGAGAGACATTATCTAGAGTGAAAGATAAACCAATTTCCCATCAGAAAAAATGTTTTTCCAGACATGCATGGTATGCTCTCTCCATGTGAATATGACTGACAAACTCAGTGTAAGCCTACTGTACAGTTCCACTGACGTAGTGAGTTAGATACCAGTGAGCTGTGATTGTGCACAGATTGTGAAAAAGACAGGAGATTCCTCTGACATGATGCCCTTTTGCTTTCCACTTCCCGGGACCACACTGATGCATGCACCAATGCATCAGTTGGCTGCCCTGCTAGATTAAAGGAAAGAACTAGGAAACTTCCAAAAATAGCTCTTGTATCAACACCCCCACCAGCTGGTCCATGCTGTACCCAGGGACATCATATTCCATCAATCTTTCAACCATTTATTGACGGGATGTCCACATAAATTTGTCTGACGGGCGTTGGAGCACTATGAAATATTAATTTTAAATTCTCTGGCTTGTATTCCTAGATGTGGGGGGTAAGTCTCCTCCCTCTGGCAACAAAAAGCAGTAGTTCATACATTAACTAGTGGATAACATTGATGGAATACTGAACAGTAAGAGATGTATTGATGCCAGGGCCCCATATCCCAGCTATGCTTAGTGTAGACTGGGGTAGAATTACAAGGAAGTCCCATTATAATATGGGTGGCAGGGTGACCTAGTTGTTAGAGAGAACTACATAGTCCCATATTCGATCCCTGCAACAGCAAATGTGCATTCACAAATAGCCTGTTAAAGGGTTCTTGAGCAAGACAATGACGGGTTTCAGCCGAAGGCCTAAAATGCAGCCAGCCTCAAGTGACACCTTCTCTAACGCATCCCTAATACACAAGGTGAGGCAGTTACACCTCACCTCATGCATGCCACTTGACATGCAGCTTGTAAACTTTCAGATCAGAACATGCTAACAGCCAAAAATTTGATCGCTGCACATTGTGTTCCCATATTCATAGGAGGTGTTAACGATAAGAAACAAAAGAAGAGATCATAGCCTTCTAAATTGTGGCCGTCGTCAAGGTTTATGAAAAGGAACCTTATTTGCATATTCCCACTTTGTTTTATTCAAAGTGACAGCGTTGCAACTGCACTTGAATGAGGCGCCAAGGTTACTCCGTGGTTTGATGCTTCCTATTTAAAATCTGTCCTCAAGTATATAAATTATGCACATCAATCCATGCAGCAAGTATAAGAAAAATGCTGTTGAGTGTAATTATAGCAGCAGATACGGATGGGAACTGGAGTGGTGATGGTGGTGTTCCATAAATCATATCTTTTTATTGTACAATCTAGCATGTGGATCTAATAGCATCACATCAGCTATCTCCACTTTATGACGGCACATTCAAGGCCTGCAAACAGGACAACAGAGATGATGCAAACATATCAGGAGAATATGTTAAATAGCAGATTTATTGTTTACTTTAATGTGCTCTACAAGGAATCTGGACAAAGTCATAGGCTGCAGCATAAATATCAACGGCCTGTCTGGTATGCAGAGGAAAAAATATATCAGAGAAAGAAAAAAAATGCTTTTCAATTTGGGATTTGGAGATTATGATGATGAAGGGCTAATCTCATACCAATTCTTTTTCCTTCAGCGGGGTCACTGAAGTGTCAGGCCAAGTGGTTGAGGAGACTGAGAGTAGACAGCTGCTCAGAGACAACCACAGTACTGTGCAAGGATGGCAGCAGCACCCTAAGCACCCTTTACAATGATATATGACTTTATTAAGGGATCATACGTGTGAAGAGAGAAGGTTGGGACCATCACCACTCTGGGAGCAATACAGCCCTCCCACCTCCTTGCAATCCCAGCCTCTGTTCCCAGTGTTTTAATTCCATTACGATGCAGGGACAAGATAAGCATGAGGGTTTGCAGGTCAAAGACCACCACCAGTGAAATCAATATTACTATCTACTACTAGACAGCTGCCTAGAGACTAAAGAATGTAAACATTGTTCCATAGAGGGAAATAAGTGCTATTATCATATTAAAGCAACCATGAGAAACGAGATTAAAAGATACAATTTGGTTGTGGAGCGAAATGGCATCCAATTTCCAGCTTGAGTAGGTTTTCAACTCGGTTTGACTTTATTTATCAAGGGTTGAAATGCTTTTAAATATTCTTTGTTAATATTTAATATTCATTCCATGTAAATAAAAGCAATATCTTTAACTTTTCTACCCCACACAGACTCGCACAGGGGGAGGTCTCATCTTATTTTAATAATTTCCATCTGGCTAATGAGGGCTTATTTTCACTGTGCCCAGAGGTGCACTTGTTTGTATTGTTATATTTTACCAGTTAGTTAAATGTTAATTGAGTTTTTCATATCATTTGTGCTGAGTTAATGTCTCACTCAATGGATTTGTCCCAAATTAGCTTTAAGGGTCTCTGCAGGTGTTGCAATTCCACTCACAGTGCTGGGTTCTGTGCATAATCGTTTGTTGTTAAACCATGTTTCTTCACTTAATGGGCCGTGTGGTGGGTTTGGAACAGTAAAAGAGGCTGACTCATTGACTATCATGGAATTGGTATCACTTATCTTGTCCAAACACCTCATAATTTTCACTCTGCAATGCAATCATCACAATGCATGATCTCCAAAGCATCTGTGTTTTTACAGCTGGATCATTTTGCTGACATGCATTTATTTCCCCACTTTAAATCTTTGCAGTTCATTTGAATCAGTGGACTGCTGTATTGCACTTTCAAAAGCCTTCTGACTCTTACAGCATTCAGCCTCCCACTTTATTAGCATATGTTAGTTATACTGGAATAAGAGGTGTGTGTGCTGTGTGAGTACCAGGCAGCTCACAAAAAGGACAAATGAGGAAATCAGCAGTAATTTACCAGAATCTGCAGAGCTGTGCCATACCTGGCCAAGATTATAGCGGCACTGTGCCTGAAATCCCACCTGTCATGTAAATGCTGTAGAGAACTGCAAAGAGGCACTGGAGAAGTTTGAGCTTAAGGGTGTATGATACTCAAATGAGACTCCTAGAGTAGGCATAGAGTAGCATTCAGTGCAATAAACTACAAATCAACATTTTTTCTCCAAATTTTCAGGTCATTAGTAAGGATTGACTGGTATATGAATATGGTTCATACATATCTACATCAGTTTAGAATATTTGGCAGTTTTAGGATACGTCCCAAATTAATTTAATTATTGTGGGAACTTGTGCTACAGGTGCAGCCAAAAGATTCATGAACACTGATAATGAAGGATGTATGTCAGAAATTTTCATAAATCCATAATCCATCATAGGATTCTGTTTTTGTTGACTTACAGGGTAAGATTCAATGACCTAAAAGGAAAATGAGTAGGATTTCCCTTGAAAAAAAACAAAAACAAAACAAAACAAAAAAAAACCCAATCTATAGACCCATACAAAAATAATCTCTCTCAATCAACATTTAAGACCCACTAGAAGTGTGTGGTGTGTGTACCTGCAGAGACCCTGCCCTCTGCCTGGATTTTCTTGTTTTTCTGTGCTCCGGATGCTTCTGGATGTCGTCCTTTGGGTAGTGGGCATGTAGCTCCCAGCCAATAACAGTGCGCAGTGCCAGATCGATAACATCACATCCAATAGGAACCTACAAAACTCAACAACAATGTAAGATGAAGGAAAATGAAGAGCAGAAAGGCATTTTAATGTGAGCATTATATCACTTATATAAGAAACCCCAGACATAAATCCAACAATCGGTCTCAGAAATTAGTAAATGGAAAAAGACAGCTGAAGGTATTTTAGTCCAAATCTGATATCCACCCTTTGGAAATAGCCGAAATTATTGGCAACTCTGACTATTAAATATTAGTGAAGCCTGCCTTACCGACCTTGAGCTAATTACATGATGTAATACTTTTTGCTGAAAAAAGTGACCCACATGAAATAGCATTTTTTTTCTCCGCAGTAACATTTTGGGAGGAAAGCCATTAATCTCATTGTTCTTGAGGGGTTTGAATGCGCTCAGAATGCATGGTGACGTTATGGAAGCCTGTGCACAGGAGATAGAAGGGCAGAGAGAGAGAGAGAGAGAGAGGCAATGACAGGCAGAGAGAGGAGTTGGGGGGGGAGGGTGCTCTGAGCATTGCCCAAGTCACGCCTAGGGCTATGAGCATGTGACGAAGGCAGCACAGGTACTGCAGCGGCAGCAGTTGGTAATTACGCCTGTATCAGCAGCAAGTCCCATGTGTCGTCCATTTCATTAGCTACGCATCTTCTCCCAAAACATGGTGGGGGAGAAGCATTATCATCAATCCCCACCCCTTTTCTCTTTTTTCATTACATGTACCACTTCCAATAACAGCTGACAAGCCGTGGATGAAGAATATGATACCGTTGTCATTATTTTACCTGCCTGTCTCCCAACTTTTAATATGCAAAAATGGAAAAGGAGGAAATTAAGTTAAGGTGTAACACACTGAAATTTTCCACCCAGTGGTTTGGAAAAATAGATATTCATAAGTGGTACATGTGTGTGGCCTCAGAACGTGAGATTTTGTGTTCCGTACGATTGTGTCTGTGCCAAATATGTTCTACTGTATGGCTTTACAATGCCCTCCATAAAGTGGTATGAATTAATAATGTTTCCTACAGTAGACTACATGAGTAAACCCTCTGTCACTGCAAGATAACAAGATGGAGGCTTTTGCTACAGTGGTCCTATAATGGTGGATGTGTTAAAAGCCCTTTGCAGATGTATTTTTAAAGATATTCTGTGCTCTCTCTTTCTCTCTTTCTCTGTCTCTCTCTCTCTCACACACACACACACACTCTCTCCCTCTCTGTCCATAACAGTAAAACTTTATTAACAGTAAGAATTGACATATCTTATTTTTTCTTCCAATATGTTGCTATTTTAATTATCATCATATTTATCTTATGTTTCACCATTGTGCAGTAAGACTGTATACTGTTTGTCTGTGCAGCAATCCTGTGCAATTAGCCAATCTGTGTGCAATTACCCAATTTACAGTGCAATATTCAGGTCCAATGCTACTATTTGCAGCACAATATTTTTTGTTTTAGTATAATACTGCACACTATGTGTGTATTACCACTGCAGGCTCATATTTGACCCTGCAATGGTAATGTGAAAGGTATATATAGTTTGTATAATTTTATTTATTTATCATTTGTCACTCCACCATTTTTTCCTCTGTTTTTGAGCTGCTGTAACAAGTGAATTTCCCTGATGAGAATCAATTAAGTTTATCTTATTTTTATCTTATCTTAAGACATGGTCAAAAGTTTTGTTCAAACAACAGGATGTCCAAGAGGAGCAGTCTCTGGGGTAAGGAGGGCAGCTACCTGAGTAGATTTGATCGCCCCTAGCAGAATCCACCAGCAGAGAAAATACTGCAAACTAGTAATGCATGATTAAAAACATAGATGCAAATGCAACTGCACATGCACATGCTCATGCTCATGCGTACACTTACACAACCACAAACACAAACATACAAGCAAATGTTTGAATTGCATCCAGTGAATTCAGAGAATCAAGGACACCGATGAGAGCGTTGTCTCTGCATGCAAACAGCCTCACATACACACACACACACACACACACACACACACACGCACACACACACACACATTCTAATACTGTGAGCATTGCCAGAGCAGTGAGTAAATGCGAGTTTTTGAACATGTAGTCATCTCATTTTCTGTTTACAACTGGATCCCAAGTTCAACGCTGTCTTGACAAACAGAGTGCAAATTAAACCCTCTTCAATTACACACACATGCCAAAACAGCATTGATTAATCTCCCATTGAGATGAAAACGTCAATCAAAATAGCTCATAACTCGCACAGACTGATGGGTAGCAGCAGGGGGTTGTGTGTGAGCGGGACAAGTGTATGACATCCACTTAAGCTCAAAGGCTGCAAGAGAGAGAGAGAGAGAGAGAGAGAGAGAGAGGGAAGGGGGTCAGGGTAAGGTAGTGAAGTAGGTTTCCCCTCTCATCATTTCTCTCTACCTGGCATAAATCATCCTCATCCAATTATGATAAAGTCTGTAGCCTAGATTACGTGGCTTTACTGGGGGACTAAAAAAACAACAAAAAACGATCATTCTCGCTGACGTCTTCTGCAGTGAATAAGAGTGAGATTTCATTTGGGCTTCAACGGGGCATGTCCTTTTAATTAATGGGGCTCGGCTGAGTCGGAGATGGTGCAGCTATTTAAAATGCTAAATGGTTTTTCGGATTTTCTCTCCCTCGCTCAACAGATCCTCTCCATTTGCACCACACACACACACACACATTCACACATGCGCTTTCACGTACACACAGGCCCTCTACCTCTTGCTCACTGTCTCACTCTTGGTGGCATTTGTGATTAATTTTGCCCGTGCTTGGAGCACGGCATGGTGGCTCTGGTAGGCTGGGAAATGTGTGTGTGTGTTTGTGTGTGTGTTGTGAGTAAGGTGTGTGTTTGTGTGTGTGTGTGTGTGCGTGTGTGTTTGGGAAGGGGCAGGGTTAGAGCAGTGATGGGTTGATGGATTGATACCTACTGTCATTTGCAATCTGGTGTCAGGCTGGCGTTTAAAACAAGTCCAGAGCTGCAGAGCTGTGGTGGGGAGGGCAACAGCATCAGCATCTACACACTGAACTGGCATCTAGTGAATTTGTCCTCGCCGTGCATGGGGAAAAAAAAATATTTGTAACCATCATCAAAGGCTGCAGCTACGCTGCTATTTTCTTTTTTTTTTCCCTCTAAGGACAAGGAGGGAATTCATCACAACAGAGGCGAGACCTGTAGGGGCCAGCAGCAGCCTAAAGGTTAGAGAAGTGGGCTGGTGATGATGAAGGGTTGCCAGTTTGAATGGGGAAATGTGGCTTGGGAAAGGCTGCTGGGAAAAAAGCATGCTTAGTCAACACTCCCTGGATAAATACATGCCAGTAAACAATGATTTCGCGATTTTTGTGATACATATTACGATATAAAAAAAATACAGGAAATTTCACCAGATACAAACAGTGTGTTATTGAACATACAATTATCATCAGAATTTTCATTACTCCTATTTCTACCACACTTGGTTCAGTCCACCGTCACACCTCCAGAAATCATCTTGGACTGCTCCACTTTGGTTTCACATTTGTGATTCTGACACTGGCATGGACAAGTGGAGAGGGACCTGGTGGAGAAACCCTCTCTCACAGCTTTCTGTGCTGAAATCACAAAGTCGAATCTACAGATTAATGTCCCTGAGCTCAAATTGTCATTTTTCCAGTAGCTTTAGCAAACAAAACAACTGGGTTAAGGTTTGGAAAAGGTAATGGTTAAGATTAGAGAAAGGTCATGTTAAAGATTAGGAAATGTATGTATCATAACAGGCATTAGAGTAGATGTGGGAATCAAACCCTGATCTCCCACAGGAAAGTCATGTTGACTGACACGACTCAAAGTTCATCAGAAAAACATACAACACAAACCAGATCATTTTGTAAAACAACCAAAGTAGGGAGTGCTCAGGTTCAGGTTGTAATCAGCAACTAATGGGGCATGTTTTGCAAGAAACTGTGTGTCCAAGAACCTGTAAATCAGACCAAATCATGTTATATCATCAGTTTTCTTTTAGATTTGTCATGGAAAAAGAGAACCTTACCAGTTTTCCATTTGTATCAAACAACAAAAAAATTAGAGCGTCACATGTCTGAGTTAGACATTGCACATCCTGCAATGTGACTACTGCACATGTGCACATCGCAATGTAGATGTTGACATGATACAGCCTGCAGCCCCAATAAACAACAATAAATAAATGATCATGCTATATACAGGAGCTGAGATATGTATAATGTATAGTGTGTACTTTTTAACATATAATATACAGTGCTACAGTGTTACAATAGCACCGGGAAAAAGCTGTTTGATTCTCTCATTACACACGCAGTTCAAGGGATTCCTTCTTGTTAAACTGCGACATCGCCCAAACCTTTTTGAATCAATTATCGTCACGACTGTTTAATTCAGGGGAGGCAATAATTCTCCATTAGTGTATCAGGATGTCATAAATATCTAAATACCTGTGCCACAGGGCGTTCAGATGAAAACAGCTGCATAATCAGTTGTACTTTTTTTTTTTTTTTTTTTGAAACACAAGTACAAAATCATATCCACACACTGGATTCAGAGTTGCAGTACCAGGAACATGGATCTAGTGTGTGGGTATACATTAAATGTCTGGCTTAAAAACAGACTTAATGTACGCTTTTCGATGTTGCTTTTACATTTTTTCACAAGCCTGAGCAGCATCAACTCAGAGGGATCACTGGTACTGACCTCTGTTCTTGAAGGGCACTGTGTGTGTCTCCCTCTGACGTGACCTGCTGCAATGAAGCCCTCCAACGACTATCGGCGAATCGACTCGTGCGTCGTCCTAAATCGCATCTTATCACAGAAAATGAACTAATGAATGATGAATTGTTGATGTTGTCACTGCAGGGAATCTAATTGAATCTAATTTAGACATCACTAAAAAGGACAGAAAGGCACGGGGAGAATCCTGCAGAGTGGATAGTTTGCCCTCCC
>OMLB01018316.1:9345-33841 GCA_900302555.1 Myripristis jacobus | reverse complement strand
TCTCTTTCATTATGTCTCTCTCTCTCTCTCTCTCTTTCCCTCCCTCTCTCTCCTCCTCTTCTTGCTATTCTTCATTCAGTGGGATCTAAAGTATGGTGTCCTTAAACTCAGCTGTTTTCCATTGATATTGCTATCAGTACAGTACTTTAGAAAATCATTCAAAGCAATAGAAAATGAATCCTTCAGAAAGGTGTAAACAGCCAAGCCTAAGCATCAGGGTAGCCATAGAGATGTACTTAAGGTACTAAAAAAAAAAACCCCACCAAAACACACTCACGTATACACACACACACACACACATTCAAAAGATACATGTTTTAACCGAACATTCTCATTTTTGTTTGGTTGAAATTTGAACTTTAGTTGTAATCACAAGGCCAGAGCTTCCTATCAATATGGGCCTCTGTCCTTTTGGCACCAAAGAACTTTGGATTTTCTGTTTCCCAAGGGAGTCCAGTTTTCAGTTCCATGTCCAGTTGATTTTTTTTTTTTTTCACTGCTCCACATGTGTGACTCTGAGGAGCCAACAGGACCCTGGAAACAGGACTACCATACTGGTTATTGCTGATTTATTGCTGTGAGATACTGTATAATTAAAACTGATGCTCAAGTAGAAGCAGTTTCTTGTTAGCTGTGGAGCATTTGCAGGTGAGCCGCTTGAGTAATTTACAACAATCAAAAAACAACAATTTAAAAAAAAAAAAAACACATTTTCTGCTGATTTCAGATGTATTGTCAACTATTTTGGTGACATTTGATCAAACACTGGGTGAAATAGAAAATGCGCATGTAGTTCAAATTATGGTAAGATAAAGAATATCACCGCGTACTCACCATTTGACATATCTTAACACCATTTTAAATGTGATATTGAGGTCAGTTGGTCGACATTTCCTCTGAAGTTGTTTGAAACACAAAGTAGAACCAGATCTAGTTCCTGTTCATGCTAGTTCTTCTTTGTTGCACAGTGGTAAAGGACCAAATGTGGCAATTTTGTTATTTCACTGTTGTTAGAGGTTATTGCCTCCCTTAAGAAGCAGATTACTTCCTTCCATGTACCATTAATCATCTGCTCTTCTGTGGTGAGTGTATAGAGCATAGACTAGTACCACTGATAGACCAGTGGCTACAGCGAGCAACATGTGGTGATGCAAAATAGGGCTATAATTATTGGATTGTTTTGCAATCTGAAGGAGGCAGAACAGGAAACTTTTTTTGAAATTACAAATGTAAAATACAAATCCTTTTTCCATAATTCTCTCAGCATTATTAAAATCATGTAAATGGAAGTTATTGGAAGTTGCCAGTTTATACACTCGTTTATTTTAATTAGACCAGTGCATCGTTGTATTGGGACTGTGACTCCTGTCCTAAGACATACACTGGAGCACCATCACATGATGTCACATTTAAAGTTAATAATTTAAAAAATACTGCATGGAAATTTACAGGCACTCTCTCTGTGATGTATCACCAAGAATCAACAGTATAAGAACAAAATGCCCCCTTTTGTACTTGTTAGTCATAAAAATGGGATATTAAAAAAAAATGAAAGAACATCAAAAACATCTCCTCATAACACCTTGGGGATTTGCCTTCTAATGGAAGGTAGAATTTAGGGCAGGATACAGAAGAATGGGCAGAGCTGGGGAAAGAAAATGCTTTGTTAGAGCTGGTCAGATGTGTTGCAGAGAGTGCAGTGCAGGCACAGGAGGCCTAATGGGATATGCCAGAGTGGAAGGAGAGGGACACAGTGATAGACAGAGACAGAGAGAGAGAGTTGAGAGGAAGCTGGGGTCCTCAAGGGAGAACAGAAAGCAAAAGAAAAAAGAGATGCTCGATGAGAAGACAGAGGAAACAGGTGAAACATCTTTTGTTAGTGTGCGCTGCTAATAAGAGCTACATGGAGCTAAATCAAGCCAATCTAAGGCAGATTCATGTCAGAAATTCAGCGTTCAGAAGCAAAAAATATCACATATCATTTGGTTAAACTGGTCGCACTTGAATATATTTATGAGCGCTCAATAAAATGCGCGACAAGATCAGTCAAACCTTTGTCAACTCTCAAGGGAGCTCACTATTCATCTTCACAGATAAATACAGGTGGTTAATCACTGAAAACAGAAGGTGGTATGAGG
Organism: Myripristis jacobus; assembly: GCA_900302555.1. Taxonomy (NCBI): domain Eukaryota; kingdom Metazoa; phylum Chordata; class Actinopteri; order Holocentriformes; family Holocentridae; genus Myripristis; species Myripristis jacobus. Next base: position 31,703 of record OMLB01018316.1, on the reverse strand, counting down.
AAGGTGAAGAGTTTACACAAAAAAAGTCCAAACTGTTGGAACAGAAGAGGTAGATGTTCTTTTCCTCCAGACAAACCATTTCTTTCAAATTCCTCTTTACAATACTGCAGGACAGTAGGATGGAGAGACTTCAAACACACATCCTTTGGGCTGGAGTCTATCGAAACAATAACACCTTGATGTGCATCTGTGCCAAAGCTGCTTAAGCGTTGACATGAAAGGCTTGTTGCAGACAGTAGCCCACAGGAATCTTACAAGTTTTCTGCAACTAAGTTTCTGCTGCGCATCAGGAACAATCCTGTAACCATGGTCAGTCAAAAAAATAGATCTGACTGGGCAAAGTTTATGGAAGTTTCATCACTGCTTCATTTTGTATCTGAAAATATGCCCGTGTGAGCCGGAGCACTGATAGTAAGGGATGAATGGACAGTAGCTTTAAGGACACACAAGCCAGCAAGGGCTGCACAAGGAGGAAAAATGTAATACGGTCTTAAGTTAGACATATCTGGGTCTAAGTGAGAGCTCAAACTCTGTCTGTAAACACAAAGAGTCATTTGCTTCTGGGTTCACAGAGGAGCGCTTGTACAAAACCGAAAGTTGAGGCGAAAAAAGAATTCCTAGCAGCGCAACTACAAAATACATCAAAGCTATTAATATGACGACAACTCACGGAATCATATTGGCTACAGCACGCACTGTTGAATTGATGGTTTTGAGAATACGTGTCATCATGCACTTTCTGGTGTTATTCTGTGTAACTCACTGACAGTTTGTCCAGTTTCAAAAGGTTGTGCGCATCGATGATGACTCACAATATTCCAGACTACTACACGGAAGAAGGACGGAGGAGATATCATATACATGTAGGTTCTGTCTGTTTGTAATTCCTTTGTCAAATATTGTTGTTTCACCACGCAACCTTTTTGGCCTCAAACATCACTGAATGACATTCATAAACGTGGAATATGTGGCAATTAAATAGCAGTTTGATCCTAAGTTCAAATAACACGCAGACGTCTTAGACAAATTATAACCACCCAGAATTGATGTCATGTATGATGGGGATTTTTTTTGAGGACAAGACCAAGGGTTTTTACTGAAAAAAACAAACAAACAAGGAAACGAAAGAAACAGCTTGGTGACAGGTAGCCAAGGTGAATATGGCTTCCTGTGACAAAGTGAGTGACAAAGGCATAATAAGGTTTGTCCATGTTTTTGTACTCTTCCCCCTTAACAAGGAGTACCCTCCACAGCTGTAGTGTGACTCCATTAGGAGTGTCAGTCTGCAGTGAAGTGCAACTCATGTGGGACCCATTTGGGGAAGGACCCCTGTGTTTGGACTGTGGGAGGAAACCCAGAGGAAACACGAATGCAACACATGCAAAGACATGCAGGTTAGGTGAACGGATTACTCTAAATTCCCTGCAGGCGTGAGTGTGTGTTTGTCTGTGAGCCAGTCCTCTGATGAACCAGTGACCTGTCCAGGGTGTTTCCCTTCCCTCCTGCACAGTGCATGCCAGGATGGACTGCAGTCCCCCATGACCCTGAATACCAATGGAAAATGGATCAATGGATAAATCCTCAGTTCAAAAGTTCAGTGTTAAAAGGCCAACTGATACAGTGGTGCGTAGACATTACCGGCATTTCACAGTTCATTTCACATGTATAGTAGTACAGGCACGTGCTCTCATAATAAATAAATCAGGTAATGAAAAATGAGATTTAGTCACCGTTGCTGTGACTTCATTTTTGATTTTTAACATTTGCATTTATTGAATACCACACCCTTGTACACAAAATCACAAAGTATATTTGCTGCAGAATTCTAGAGTTCAGTCAAAAAAGGTTTTGGGTCTAATCTGAACTCTGAGAAATTACACCCTTCACATGACAAACAACAAGTAAGAAAAAAAAAGAATGGTGTTGTCTTCATTTTTGACACAAGTCTGGAGTTGATGCTGCTTACCCCGCCTATGTTCTGAGGCTTCAGATGAATGCATTATTTCACAGATAAAGTCACGCGCGGCGGTGTTTGAGAAGTTGTCAGTGTGAATAACTGCCCGGTCATTGTGAACCACTGAACCGCTGACTGTGTTGCGTCCTCTTGCACTGATATTCATTTTTGCTGACAGTCCCTTCCCAAAACCCCTTTATCGCCCATTCTCCTGGACATATTTTTGTAGCATGTCAAAGGAAGGTCTCTCCCCCTCCATCACAGAGGGCCGACCTTCCAGAGACAGAATGCGAGTTTTCAATTGTCTCAGAAGTATTTTGCAGGGAATACAGCTGCTCCTTTCACTCTGATGATAAGCAAAAGTTTAGCAGGGTGGGGGGAAAACGGAGGGAGAACGACAATATGCAGCGTCACTCTACTTGAGTGAGTGACTGACTCGAACTTGTTATTGAACTGTGCAAAGCTGACAAATAAAAAAAGGAGATGAAAACATAATATGTCAGTTCTTCAATTTCACGCAAGAGTGGCTTGCATCATTGCAGTGTATCCCCATAATAAAGAGCCTCACGGTCTGAATAGTGATTACCTCCCCTCCTCCTCCAGTGTGCCAAGTAGCCGCTCACCTGCTCTTCCAAGGATTCTCCTCCACTCACAGCGGCCTGCACATGACCTCACTGCTGTCATCTGAGGGCACCTCAGGTGTTTCAGCGCCTTTGTGTGTGTGTGTGCTGCCTGTATGTGCTAAAGCATTTGTTGAGCGTGAACATGTGTTTGTGTACAGGTCACTGGCAGCATGTTATGCAGAAGCAGCTGTCTCTCTGTGCACCTTCTATATCGACTGCGACACCTGTCACATGCACAGCCCACAAGGGTATTTCAAACCTGTGGGGAAAAAAGAAGAAAGAGGAACAAAGCAGCGCAAGAGGAATTAGGCTGACAAGGACACCTGTCAAAGTAGCAGGCAAGTTGCCCAGCATTGTCTTGCAACTGTGAATGTGATCGATACTGGGCTGTCGTAGCCAGATGCGCATATGCGTGCACACACACACACATACACACAAACACACACACACATACACACATACACACACTCATACAGACTGAGCCACAACTATCTCTACTCTCTGATTACCCTAACTCACTTATTTACGTGTTTTCTTATGCCAGCAAGAAAAATGTCCTGCATCAGCATTGTGCCGCAGGGGCCGTGTCTGCCATTAAGCTTTTGATTGCATTATGGGACATAAGCATGATTGATGCAAGGGGGGAAAACGGTGATGCTGCAAAGAGGGGACAGTGCACCTCGACAGACAGATCAATCCATTTGCAGATTGAGCATTTTGATCATTGCCTAAAAGACTTCTCAAGGAAAGAAATACTGTTGGTCTCACACAAAGAGATTAAAGAACATGGAGGAAACAGTTACAGTCCATTACCATTCTGCCAACTCCTTAAATCTACAATGGAATTAATTTAATTCATATAATGACACAACAAGGGGCAAATAGCAATATATTTATGTATATTTTTATCTCCTCTTTATCTATACATTCCATCATTGGTTTAATTTTACAAGCTGCTTATCCTAATTAGGGTAGTGGAGTGCTGGAGCCTATCACAGCGCTAATTTGGTGGAAGGTGGGGAAACACATGCATATATCAATAAATTCTGCTTTTGTCTTAAAAAAATTAAATCCGCACACTGAATGCACTCATAGATTCCCATTCAAATCACGTTTTAAGATAGACCATATTGTAACACTTTGTGACTGGCTGCCAAAGACATGCTGCTAACTGACAGAAATTAGCGTTATTAAAAGTTTAGCCCTACCCTGCATGTGTGTGGATGGTTTATGTATTTGAATTCCTTTTTCAAAGTCTCAGACATACACAGCCAGCATGAGAGGGAGCAGAAAAATCATATTGCACTTTTTTATGGGGTGACCTTAAGTCTAATACCTGTTCTGATTGACTCAGTCATACATGATGCTTCATTTGTACCACAGACTCCAATCCTGTTTTTTCACCTACAGGAAACTGAAAGACCCACACCTATAAAAGCAGTCTGCATAGCCACAAGAAAAGTACATACAACATATTATGGTTTTTCAAATTGGTGACAAATTCTGTTGTAGTATATCATATATTTATCTACTGAATATTTATATATTTCTTTGGAGTTATATAAAGTTTAAGCTAGCAGTATAAATGAAACCACTGTGGGCATCACCAGAGGGTGGACACAAAGAGATGAACTATTTAAGACAGCCTTCACCCTTACATGATGGTGCCCCAGGTCAGCGTTGCACTATAAGAAATGATACACCGTAAAAATGTCTCATTAACTCGCAGCTCGAACAACTGAATAAGGAGTAATTTACTTTTATAATATGACATCTGCCCTTTGCATTAGGCCTTGATGCTGAGCCACAGTGTTATTGTACATTGTTATCGCCTAAGTGTGCTCCTCCAGGCAGGGTTTGCAGATGATGGCCATGACTGATGACTTGGTCATACTGTTCTTGCCATGTGCGTTTCTGAACCCAAGACTTAACAAAGAGATCACTTCCATATCACTTCTGATTAAATCAAATATGTGTCTGATGCTCCGTTGTTATTTCTCTCTCATGGTAGCTCTGTCACATCCACTCAGTGTCGCCATTTAATTCACTCCAGAGCTCCAGCTCTCTAATGTAAATCCTGCTTTTGTTCCAGCAGCCACAGCTAAACATTGGGCACACTGTCGTCAGGTTGGGAGGGATTTGGCCATATCTGCAGCTGAGGTCACAAAAGGATACACAAAGTCCCTCTCTAGCACTCAGTCCCCCTCTTCATCTCTCTTTTTCAAATGACAAGTTGATGTTCTGCAGCCATCCAGACGCACTCTGGTGGATGGACCTCAGTGTAATGAGTGACAACTGCATGCTAGCTAGTCCCAGCAAATCAGCAGTGAAAACAGAAAGAGCTGGTCCCCAGGCATAATGGAAACCACTGGTCCTGTAAGTACCCCTCTAATGGGCTGGACACACACACAAATGGACACACACACACACATGCACACACGCGCATACAGCAGTGCAAAGCCAAAAAATCAAATCCATTGTCCCTTCATTCTCAATACTTGTGCAATTCTGCGTTTTTTGGTTGTTGTTGTTGTTGTTGTTGTTTTCATCACTTTTGACTAAGTAAGACTCAGTGAAAAAGATGGACCATTAAAATAGGAGAACATGCCTACGCCACGGCTCAAGGGAAGCGGTGTGTCTATTAATAATGTATGGGGAGACAAACAGAGAAAGACAGGTTGTCAGTTACCAGATATTTTCCCCACAGTGTGAAGATGCAGGGTGCTCCGTGCTGCAGGGGAGGGCAGCGCCAAGTTTCTTTTTCTTCTTTTCTCTCCTTCCTCCTTCCTCTCCTGATGACCTAACCATTCTTCAGTTTCCCAGGACAGAGCTGGTGGCAGACAAGGGTCATTAGTACCTGTCTGGCCATCCTCCCCAAACAGTGCCCACTATGGGAAAACCACCCAATAATAGGCTGAGTGCCTATCATATTGCATCTTCTGCAAGTTGATGATGCCCTGGCACCTCTGTTGACAAGCATGGACCCTACATCCCTCAAGCCCCTGTCGAGAGCCAGGAAATCCTAGACACCTTGTCTCCAGCAACCCTTCGGTCCTCCCGCAGAGGCCGGCTGCAGGACAGACGGACAGGCAGCCAAAGAAGGGAGGGCTTTGCCGGGCTCTTAGCAGCTCGTTGTCTACCCACTTTGATGCACATGGGACTGGCACAAAGTAAATAACAGGGAGCTTTGTGAGAGGTAATCAGACAGAAAGAATCTGGAAGGTCACAATGGTGAGATAGGGCGATACTTTCTCCAGGAGATAAATCCCCTTTTCTTCACAGTCACTTTGTGTGGACGACGCATGGGATTCCCTTTTTAAAATCAAACTGCTCCATTTTGCTTCTGTTGGTCATTCAGTTGAGGGGCAGTTATGTGAAACATATGAGGCACATAATACACTTTTGTGCTCAACTCTCTTGAACACTATTTTACCCTTGATGATTGCAGAGACTGTTTGGTTCCAGGTGGTAAGGCCTATAAAATAAGCCATTTAACAAATGATGACCTATGATGACACATAACCTGACAGTAATGGCATCATTTTCACACTTCTTTGGGTGATCCCAGGCAACAGAATCCTTGAGTGCACTAAATGAGCGATGCAAATGGAAATGTGGTCTGTGCCTGACTTTTGGCTGCAGGTAAATGAACGCTATCTGTAGATGGAAACCACCAATTTCCAACTTATCCCAGCTGACCCATCTCACTAAATGTGAAGGGGCAGGAATCCTATCAGAGAGAGGCACGTAACATAACAGTGTGTGATCTGTGTTCCCACCCGGCCAACATGAGTGTCTATCCCAATTAGGATGTTGGCCGTTATTTGCTTGCTGGAGTGTGTTGGCCTGCTTGAGTTTTCCCTTGTTTGGTGCCATAACATTACCAGCCCAATTGAAAGTGAAGCCTCTGAGTGTTAACAAAATAGCCTCACTTCTAACAATGCGGGGACAGAGATAAGGGAAAGAAACAAACAGACAAACAAACAAACAAACAAAAAAGAATGAATCTCTGTCTCAAAACAAAAAGGCCTGACTACTGACAGTGCTGAAACAGTAAGAGAAAATACGAGAGAGAGAGAAACTGCATAGTTCCACCATCAAAGCCCCTACCTGTTTTTGAGATGGAGCCAAGCAAAGCCGCCCTTGCCAAATCCACAAGTCAGCATGACTCATTTGATGATTTCCCGATGCACAATTCAGAAAAAGAAAGATGCAGTGGATACCTGGGCAGGTAGACAATGCTGGCCCAGTTGTGTGAGGTTAATTCCTTCAATGGGCACGTAGCCTAAGATCTCCATTTATTTAAGCCATCTGATGCTTGTTTAACAAGTCTCATGTTGTTTCGCCAGTTTCAACAGTCTGTCCTACCACCCTGCTGCTTGGTGTAATGTCTCATTCTCACCTTAAGCCCCCATGATGATAAACACCAGAACTAAGAGATTTTATGCTGTATTGCAACTGTATGATATGTATGCCGGAGGTTGAAATCATAGTTTCGGAGTCACTGAATGATAAAACACCTGCAGTAGGTAGTAGAACAACACATCTGTGGTGTATACAATGCCAAGAAACTAAATTGCATCAGTTCAAGAGTGAAAGTGTAGTGTTCATGAGCTCAAACTGAACTGCTCACAAACCACATCAGCAACATTTATCACAATCATATCTACAGTGTTAATAAAACTGCTAAATTTTTACATGCTTAATTAGTGGTGCAGACCCACCCACTCACCACTCCATTAGCTACTCTGAATTTATGCAAATGTATGCATATTTTTTACAATAATAGTTGTACTTTTTGTGAATAATATTGGATGACATATGATAACAAATGACTATGAGACACTCTTCAGGATATGAAAATGGTGAACTCACTCTGTAAACTCTCCTGTGAGCTTTCCTACCTGGCCTGATCAGGTTTTCAAAAATAAAAAGTTGGAATAAAAATTGAGGAAAAGGTGGAGGTTATAAACACCTGCTACAATCCAATCGGCGTGGAGGAACTGAACTCCAACTGTGATCCCAACCACATGGGTCTTATCTGGGGCATTCTGCTGGCCAGTGTACAGTTGTGGATAGTGGGCTGGAGGGCCTCCATGCACACATTGGTTTCCAGCAGGATATTGGGAACTGTGGTGGCTTTTGTTTTGCCAAAACCTGGCTGGGACCTGGAATACTGGACCTTTTGTCAACCCTGCCTAAAGGATATTTACACCAGGCACTTCAAGAATAAGGCTAGGAGGATCATTATAGATCCCAACCACCCTGACAACAGCCTTTTTTCCCTGCTGTGGTTGGAAAGAGCGTACTGGATGCACCAGGCCAGCGCTGAGAGGCCAAAGAAGAGCTTCCACCCTCAGGCCACCAGGATCCCAAATGTGGACTCTGCCTGTATCCAGCACTGTCTCAACTCTCTTTTTTCTCCATAAGGGAGGACCGATTGAGCAAAGAAAATGGGGGAGAGTGAGGAATATACTGTATGTAGACTACTTTAATATGCAAGAGGAAAAAATAAAATAAACCTTAGATTATCTATTTTAACATGGAAACAAATCTAAAATTATTTTCTCCTTGGAAAACTCAATAAGAGAAACCAGAATCACTATATTGTCAAGCAAGAAAGCCAGACTTAATAACATTTTGCAACAAAGAAACTGGTTACTGTGACTGTTAATAATGATATGCAAGTAAAATGGCATAAACATGGGCTCACAAGTTCCATTTGAAGGAAGCATAATTTTGCTTCTTGGGAATGAAAATCCCAGGTATCCCCTAACTCTGGGTTAATAAACTCAGATTAGTAAATTAACCTGCTCTCTGGAATATCGCCCTGGTGCTGTGCTGTTGTTTTGGTTTTGTAATTTCTTTTTCAGTGGCTAACTAGCCAAAAGTGAGACCACCATCTGAGAGATATTCTCACACAGTTTAATAGGGAAAAAGCAGTATTTAACAAATGTACTGGGAGAAATCCAGCATAGAAAAAAGAAACCACACTTCATTTTCCCATCAAGCTCCACCGTTGCTGCAGCTGCTCTGAGTTTGACAACAGAAAAACAAAATCACACCCTAAACCAAAAAATGGCTTTGTTGTCAATGCATTTTTGGGTTGATTTTTCCTTCATCTCCAGACCATTTGCTGCTTTAGTTTGTTTAGGCAGGTGAGAGCACTGCAGTTTGAACTCAGGTGTGCAACATGATGTCTGAAATGCAGGTCTTTTTCCTTTTCCTTGTGAGCTTGTTTGCTATGAGCAGTGATAGTTAGAGCTTTAAAAGGAGATACCACAGTTCATTGATTTGCAATAGGAAATATTGAAGAGTTAAAGATGGCAGCATGTCAATCATGGTCAGCCAATCACAGTTTCAAAGTTTGCACAGCTGCACAACTTTGATATTTTTGACAGATCTAAGGGACAACAGCGCTGCAGCCCAAACAAGCCAAAACAAGCACAAACAAGACACCACAGAAATAATAAAAGTGAAAAGGTAGCTGCATGGCCCTGTAATACTGTCTCTATAGTGCTTGATAAGACATTTTATAGTTGACACAGCAATGACATGAGCTGCCCCAAGGCATGATGTCAAAATTGTGATGTGTGGATAGCACATGCGTACAAGCATCAGAAAGTAAAAAAAAATTCTGTTTTTCTGTGGCACTAAAGTCATTCAGAAAAAATGCATGACTCAGTGTTGTTTACAGTTTGACACTGTCCCTAAATATGGAAAGTAAATGATAATAATGATAAATAATTAAAGACAGGGCTCTGGTCTCGTTGGTCGCTCATCTACTCCCCAGGGACATTTTGGTGATAGCACCGAGTGCACCATCTCTTTTTATAACTTTATCCATCTCTGTTATGAGTGATAATGTAATCCAAACTAACTACAAGAAGCAATCCCAAAATGTGCAGATTAATGGTTATATGGAGACAGATGTTGACATCTCATAATCAGCCGTTACTTTTGCTTGTATAGCATAAAAAAAATCCAAGGGCAAACTGCTGTCTCAAATTATGCTCATACTCATTTATTTCTTCATATATGTTGGTATCCGATATGACTATCATTAGCATTATCGAAGTAAAGACCTCAGTAAGTCCATCAGGCTTAGCTTAAGTTGGAAATGGTTTTGTTTTAAAGCTTTCACCCCCAAAACCTCATGGGATAAACAAGCTACTTGTAAGTCCATGTGACCTTTGTTTGCAAGCTGTGGTTTTCTTATAATGTAATGCAACAAAATCATTTTTTTTTTTTTCAGGATGGTTCGGACCAAAGAAAACAGACTACAGGTGCGATCATAAAGTGAATGACTTTATTCTTTTATCAGTCTGCTTTTCAAATCATGCATCTTACACTTTCTCCACTAGTTGCAGTTACTCGTACAATACTTGCACTTACATGTCATCTTGAAGAGAAAAGCTTTTGCACGAAAACATGCACTCATAAAAATGACGCACTTATTCAGTTTGGTCCAGGCAATTTTGCAAGAAGCAATCAGAGCGAGTAGAGTGATCCCTGACCCTTTTAGCTTAACCCATGACAGCACTGAAAAAAGAGGATATAATGTTGTATTGAAGGGTGTTTTCAGTTTTCATACTTAAATACATGACATTAGCAATTAATTTAGTATTTTTCACTAAGTAGAATATTGACAACACATAGTATTATTTACATAGTGTTATTTGCTTAAGGGAAGGGTTTTTTGTAATCCTCTGAGCTGTTTGCTGTATGTCATATCTGTCAAATTCCCACTATTTTGTGGTGGGTTAATATATTTGGTCTGATGAATAGCACCATTAATGCATGATACAGCTTCTGTGACAATCCCTGATGGTCCTCAGGAGCTCAAAAAATGGACAAGCGGCATGAGAGTTAGTCTTCAAAGGAAGGTAGAGGGATATGGAAATAATTTGTTTTCCATCACCTTAATGCATTGATTAGACTGAATGCACAAGAACAAGTCAGTGCTCGAAGAAAATCATGCTCCTATTCTTTTTAGTGAGATGAATGTTGTGTATACAGTGTAGCACCAAACAATTGGCTGTGCTCCAGGGTAAATGTGTTACATCTCTGGCAACATCTAGTAAACAACAACACTGACTGAAGCTATTAGGCAATGGCAAACCCCCATGAATACTCTCTTGAAGAATGCGGATAATGCAAGAGCTGGGAAGATTACTATCCAAATGTAGTTTGCTTCAGATTACTGATTACCTGATGAAAGTTGTAATAATCATTCACTTGAAAAAGTCAGACTTATTTGTGATGATTTATTACATTTGGCTACTTTTACAATATTCTGAAAATACTGCATAAATGTGCCAAATAAAGTAATGCCTGTAATCTCACAATTTTAATACTTTTTTTCCATTCAATTACAACATACTCCAAGTAATAACCTTTTTGGAGGCATATGTCAACTGAATACTGTATTTCACAATACTTGCAATATATTACTGTAATGTATTCCTACTAAAATTATTGCACTGTGCTTTGCTTATATCTGTAAATGCAAACGAGGACGCACTGCATCTCATCAGAGGTGAGAGAGAGAAAAAAAGAGAAATTCACCCGAGACCTGTCTGGGCTACTTATGTGATACAATGTACCATATAATTAGATCCAAACGGCAGAGTTTACACTAAGTGGAAGCGTAACTAAAGTGCAAACACAAGATTTCCTGCCCTCTCATCTATGCCGGAAGATTTGGTTTCTGTTATATTATCTGTCATTTGAACAGAGCCCAGTGTCACAACATGTGAAAGAAAACTACACAGTTATCTTAACTCCTCCTTTCCTCTCACTCTGTTTTTCTCTCTCAGTATTTGTGTCTGTGTTTGAGGGAGAGAGAGAGAGAAAGAGCAAAAGAGAGGGGCTTACATTCAGCTATCCTAACATATTTCTGCAGCTGTCCTGTTCTTGGGCTCACACACCTACAATAAAAGGTCTTGGCATTATGAGAGAGTACCATAAGAGTTGCCATGCCTTCAGGGTCTCTTTGTTCTCTGAAATTGCTTTCACTGCCATCAGTCCCCCCAGCTCCCAGTGTCCTGCACAGGATGTTGCCCATCATTGTCTCACATGAGTGACTGACCAAAATAAACTGCCATACCTTCTTCTCCGCAGGCCCATCTCTCAGGACGCCTCACCAACAGATGTCCAGGGTTTACCCCATCCCAGTCAAAAGACGCAGGATCCTCCATGGAAAGGCTGCTTTTGTTTGTGAGTTTGCATTACTCACTTGAAATCTGTATTTTTAGTCTGTCCTGGGACGCTGAAATGAGTGGGCTGCAAAGAACATACATAAATAAACTGGAGATCATCTGGTCTGACAGTGGGTAATCCACACGTCCACGTCTAGTGATGCCTCACCCAGCCAGGCTGTTAGCGCTATATGTGGCGCGGCTATAGTGGCTCCTTTATTATGGACATATTGTGTGAGCAAAAGTATACCAGTTTCAGTCCCTTGAATTGGTAAGGCTCCATCACTGACCGTCAATGTTTCAATAATTATTGTATGTACTTAGCAGCTCCCATGTGAGCATGTGTGTATGAATTTGGGACTGTATCATTTTATAGCAGGAAAAAACATTATGCTAAATCCTTTCCTGGGCATTCTAAAGGTAAAAAAATGAAATCAGGATTTTTTTTTTATTATTATTATTCATCAAGTACAGTCAGTGGACAGAGAATGTAGTATGTCACCAATGTAATATGTGAACAGTCAGTCCCATCGATGGGTTTATCATAACAAATGTATGGTACATGGTTGAGATTTGGCCAAACAGCAAAAATTTATTTAAAATCCTAGTGGAGATCCCAAGATTTACAGAGATACCAAATACATACTGCTGAATTACAGGGAAATCTGTATAAAGTGATGTATAAGACATACTGTATTTTTTATTTGATGTAATATTACAGCAGCCATAAAACAATGGCATCTTGGGTTGAAATATTTTACTCAGTATAAGTGTGATGTAACTGTAATGAATGGTTGCAACCAGCACATACAGGATATATTCCATTGTCATACAACATGGAAAACATGTTTTTTTTTTCTTACTTTGAAACAGAAAGGGGGAAATTTAAGGGAAAATCAAAGTTAAAGAAACGTTTTAAAGATTGTTCACAATACAGCTCAACTGCATAAAACTAAAAACCTAAATACAAGATGGCAAAGAAAAATATTCTGGGGGCAAACTGTGGAGAGAATGACGCATCAAGTTGTGTCTTAAGACACATCGGTCACAGTCTGACCTTTCTCCAGTTCAGTTCAGGAGGATTTATTGACACAAGGTCATTCTTACATTGCCGGAGGATAAAACTACTAAAACATTTCAATCTAGATCAAACAATCAATCAAACACATGTGTACAACCACACAGTAACCTGGCTTGTTGTCCAACTCGCTGTCCATCACTGTGTGGCAGGTAGCTACATGCTGTGCAGCTCGAGTAGATTTGTTTGATAATTCAGCCACTAAAACTGCATTGTGTGTTTTGGGACTATCTGTATCTATCTGTGTTAACATCTCCTCCCTCTGTTAGTTAATCCATTACACATAATGTTGCCCCGCCAGCTGTTTAGCTGATGTATTGATGCCGATTAGCGTTGGAATGACAAGCATTAAGTCAGAGGAGAAAATTACAATGCATTTCGTTAACCCTGTCTCACTTGAGGATCAATTTACACAAAGTTCCTCTTCAAATTGTTTATGTTCTGTGGCTCCCACACACCTATTAACCTCTTGTTTCACTCAATTGAATTAACAAATGATTCTCCTGTGAAGGCAAACCCACAGATAAATTTTCAACTCAGCTGAGGTAATTGTGTATCGATGGAGATGTAGCAGTTGTTCTTTGAAGTGGTAACGTAACTGCTGCTGTGAGAGAGCACACACACGCACGTGCGCGCACACACACACACACACACACACACACACACACACACAATCACTCATACTCTAAGCACCACTGCTTCAGGAGAAAGAGAGCCAGGCAGGCTGACACAGAGGTGACAGCACCCAGGCCAAGGTGACCCTCTTAAATCTTCCCACATCTTCATTCAGGGCAGTGTGTGTATGTGGCTGGGAACTGTGATGGGCTCCAGAGGCCACAGCATGCCCACTAAATGTAGTCCCAGTGTTGGCACAAGGCCACAGCCACCACTGGATTATTGCTTTTTTGGAATTTTTTTTTTTGCTCTTTTCAAATTGAATTTAACTCTGTTATCACTAGCCACTGTGTTTCTAATTGTAATTGTTTTAATTGAAGTCCAGGCACATCCATATTCTGCATATGCCAGTTTTATAACTTTTATTAACGGTTTATTACGTGTATTTCCTGTCATTATATTGTATGAGGTATATCTTATTTGTTGTTGATGTATTTTAAAGTGTATTCTCAGCGGCATTGTAAAAGAGGGAAACCTCAATATAATATAAGAATATTAACTAATCACAGCTGATGGTGTTGCAGATTGTATACAAAGTTACAAGGTTTGTTTTTCAACTGTAAAGTGACAGTCTTCCACTTATGAATTATCTTGCATGCCAAGGTAAGTCAACATGCCTGGTGGAGATCTGCACTCTACTGAGTGCACTCCTCAAGTTTTATGTATGAAAAAATATCAGGCAAACTCACAAGCTTTTTTATGGCCTAATATTGATGTGGATATTGACCCCCAGAATTGTCTGGGCTACTGAATAGACTGGACTAAAATGCACCTGTATTTTGAGTTACAGCAGATTAACAAAGGTCTCCAAACTTTTCAAATTCCATTCTCTTTCAAGGTTTATACCACTGCAGTGTTTGTCAGATTTGTACTTTCCTTTTTTTCTTTTTCCTTTTATTTCTTTTTTGTTTATTTATGTATTCAGTTTGCTTGTGCTCTTTGAGAGTACCTCCCTGACTCAACCAAGACCTGACAAAAGAAGTGGCTTTCAGCCAACGCTGAAAGTCACATGGACAATGGTGACCAAATCTTATGGTAATTAAATGCGGAGATTAAAATGGTTGGATATTGGTGCAGCTTGAACTCACTTTGTCAAGTTCCCCAAGGCAGAATATAGTGTACACAGAGATGGAGCAGGCCTCAGTTAGCACAAACATAAAGACATGCATTTACCTTCCTTAGATGTAATTAAAGTGCTTGTCCACTGGGACTGCTAGACAAGCCTGCTTCCTCTGATATGCAGCTAATTGAGACCCTGTTATTGTACATCAAAGGTCACAGGGTGCTCCTCCCCCAGCATAGCGCTCCTAGATCGTATGGCTGCAGCTACAGAGAATTATCCTTTAGGTACAGCTAATCAGCTTGTTGACAGAGGTGTGAGAATTTATTCTGTGAGTCTTAGTACTCCTAGATCAGTTTGATGTGGCTGTCCTTGGGCTGTGTCAGAGGGAATCTGAGGACTGGTTGGTTTGGATTGGCCTTGATATGTCATTTCTATAAATGGTGGCACTTTTTCTTTGGGCTAATCACTTTTCTCACAGGATTTTTAGTTTCCCTCTCTCGCTCACTTGCTCTTTCCTCCTCTCAGTCTCTCATACCCCCCACTGGCAAGAGCATTGGCTCTTTCCTCCAGTAGGTTTGAGCAGACTAATTACACTAACTACACCTGTGGGATCCATTTTTTGGTTTGACACATTGGGTAATGGAGAGCAGCGATTAACTGCTGTGAATTATTGTTCACTTCACCGCAGTCGTGTCATATGATGGGAGACACCGTCCCTGCCCACTTAAAATGTGAGCACGGAGACAGAGACATTCTGCTGTGTCAGTGTTTTTGCGTCAGCACTAATTTTACACATTTTACACACAGAGAAGTAATTATTACAGTGTGTGATACATGTACAAAGCTTGAAAAACATGCTTTTTTTCTTTAAATCTAGTTTTTAGCACAAAATGGCTTCGGATATTTTGCTTGAACTGAAGTGGACAATTTATCATCAACATGATGCTTTACTTTGGCAAGACTAGAATACTTATTAATAAAACATTTCCATATATAATGGTATAATCATTAATCAAAAGGCAGTTTGTACAAAGCTTATATTTCTGAGTTATTACTCATTTAATATCAGCAATATGGACTGTTTATGAACCTTAAATGTTGTGTAATGTCTACCCCTGATGACACTGGCCCATGGGTACGCTAATGTGTTTCCTAATTGTATGCACTAAGTAAACAACACTCCAGCTGAGAAATTAGCCAGAGGAGCCTATAAACAAAATGTGTCCCTAAGCTTGTTAGCCCACCTCCTAACAGAAACTAATTACAACAAAGTTTGACTCCTTCATAAGATCATCTCCATGCGTCCCTGGAAAGACAAAAACAATAGGCTTCTGTGAGTGACACCTGCCAGCATAGTAGCTATTCTCTGCATTTCCATTAAGGCAGATACTGCAGGGCAAGCCTGCTTCCTCTCCCAGCTAAGCAGACTCCCCTTCCTTTGTCCTTTAAAATCAAGCGGGTAAAAAAATCAATGCCACTTTATTGTGGCTTTGAATCCACACATACAATGGTAGGATGGTGAGTGCCTTGTAGCAGGGTAGCACCAGCTGGGGAGGGGCTATAGAGTGTAGGATATCTGCAGGAGATCAATATAAAAGCAAGGGAGAGAAGGAAAGAGGGAGATGAAATAGCCCCTAATAATATTAATAACAAAGTCACTAGATTACATGTAAAAAAAAAAAAAAAAAATCTCTTGTTTTGTTGAAAGCTGCCTTTATGCTTTATAGGTATGGTAAGGTTCACTGCACATCCTTACATGTCAGTTACAGCTTTGGAATGAAGTAAGAAAATTTTTAACCACCGAAACAGAACATTGCAATCACCATTTTCCCATGTCATCGTTCCTTTTACTGCTCCAGGAATGGCAAATGGATTTGATTTGGCTGTGCCGCGGTCATTCAGAGGTCCCATTATATCAGCCAAGCCTCAGCCGGAGTTGGAGAGAGCCCAGAGAACGTGGTGCACAGGAAAAGTTCTCTCCTTGGTAAATGAAAATGATGAAGGTAATCACCTCTTGAGTGAAGAGAGATAGGAAGTGGAGAATTGAAGGGGTATGCTCTTTGGGGTTAGCACACTTGACCTCACTGGCAATTTTAGATTAAGCAGCAAAAGTCAAAGCTTTGATGCAGCAATCAAATGATGTTATTAGTGCTACTGTAAAGAGTGGGGAAGTCCTGGTGTTGCTTTGTAATTCTTAAGGAATGGGAGTCAAGCTCCAGTTGTAAAGGAGTACGTTCGGTGAGAGCTATTTTTTGTGGCAGACACATTTTTCTATGGCTCTCCAGTGGCGCATGGTGTCAACGAAGCCATGTTTTGACCTTTTGGTCCCAGATTCAATCCCTGGAGCACACACATGTGTGTCTATCAGCAGTAATGTGTGCTGTCAGAGTGTCCTTGAAAAAGACACTGATCCCTTCCGTGCTGCTTCATTGCAGATTGTTCTGGATGGGGACATCAGCTTAACTCCTATGAAATGAACTGTGTGACAGGCAGGGCGGCGCCGGGGTATTGGTGGGGATGGAGCAAGAGCCAGAAACAGGCATCACAGTCTTCATCAGAAGATTTTATGCCATCTCTACGTTTTTGGGTACTAACAATTGAGAAAGACAGGAGAAGACACTGCAGCAAGCTTTCAGGCTGGATTTGAACCCAGGAAAGCACAGTCAAATTTCTGCATCAGCTGAGCCAAACAGGGAAAAACTGAAAACTTTTGATCATTATAGCTATGGCCACTCAATTCCAGTATTGTGTAAAGAGAATTGTAAAAGCCACTGAAAGATGCAGACTACCTCTAGTTTCTGAGGTGGTTTCTAGAGCCATAAGGTCTGGTCAGACAGTGTAAGAAACTGAGCTTCATCTCAGCTCCATGGTGACTCACAAGTAGAGGATCGATGATTTTAGCTGTCATATTTCAATTCAAAGATAAACTGGACTTATAAAATATATAAAATTAAAAAGCTAGCCTGATAATGAAATAATTGTCTTAGCACTTATCTCAAGTCATTTATTTCTTATCTGAACAATGCACAACAGACTTGTACATTTTAGTCTTGACTCGACTGTAACATTTTAAAACCATGTGTTGTCAAGATATTTGTGTCATATTGCATCCTCCATGTTGCAAAACTGCTGTGCGTTGAAACTAATCTAATTCAGTGAGTATAAGACAGTCTGTCTAACCGCGTAGAGTTAAGTCACTCACCTAAAATTAACATTGATGTTGATACATTTGCTATGAGCATTATTATTATAGTCATGTGGTTTATTTTGAGGATGAACTTTATTAAAAAAAAAGGAAAATGTAAGGGATGTGCTTGGAAGAATTTTAATTACAGAGACAACTGCAGTAAGAGTATTAAAAAATAAACATTAGGCAGTTCTCCCTATTTTGTATCTAGAACACTGAAATTCTCCAGTGCCCAAGGACATCGACCGCCCTGTTAAATTCTCCATCTGTCGCTTCCCATCTGTGAAGAAAGTCTACTCACTCACAGGTGATCTTGACCAGTGATCAAGGTGAGCAACCACTTGTATGAAATCTAGGTTATGTTGATTTTCTCCCAAAAATGTGTCTTTGGTCTTCTGACTGAAACTAGGAAAAATTTTCAAAGTTAAAGACCAGACATGACGATGGCTCCCTGCAAGCTTCATGTGTTGAATGTGTTTGCTGTGAGTGGAGAAAGACTCCAAATGCTGTATCTCAGTTCTGTGTAATAATAGGGTCCATACAGTGGGATACAACCAATACTATTTCCCAAATAAATGCAAAGGGAATGATTACATACACAAATACAAGAGAGTTTCCTGGCAGAACTACAGCATGACACTATTGGCCCGTGAGGAACCTTACAGACATGAAGGTGTCCAGTTTCCAAAGAATTATACCCAGAGATTGATTAAGCCAATGATCCACCAGATTTTTGTTTTACATGGTTTTAACAGCATCTTTGGTGTTGTACACTGCATTTCACAGTGATCACTCCGTTACAGAGTCACCCGTAGTTTCACATCACTGCCTTAATTGCAGCTCGCACACTGCAAATCAAACATGGACTGCTCCTCTGAGATCTGTGAAATGACTACAAATAATGGACCCACCAATGTGCACCAATATGTCCACAGAGACTGTAATAGCCACATCAGAGAAATATATAAAGCTATATGGTAAATGTTTAGCTATATGATTTCTGGGAGATTCAAGTCACACTTGAGTCCCAAATCTGACAGCTGGAGACTTGCTTGACTAAAATTAATGAAAGACTTTGACTTTGACTTGGTATTCATCACTTGGCTCTTGACTCACTTGACTCTTGGCTCGTTTGCTGGCTTTGGATGAATTCAAAGAACTTGACCTTTATACATTTTTCATTTCATTTTTCATTTGTGAGGTACTGACTCTATGAAAAGAGAAACTCATCTTAGTTGATATTTGTTGACTCTTTGGGTAACAGTGTGACCCACACTAAACAAGAAATCTCAGCAGACTAGCCAACATAATCGTGTGAGCCCACTGTCTTTGAGGGATCAGCTTAGAAAATCGTAAAATGTAGATACAGATACTATTGTGAAATATCAAGAACATACGGTTAAAAAAAAACCTGCAGACGGTTAAAAAAAAACCCTGCAGATCAAAAAATGAGTGACACAACTGCAACATCCATCTATCATTGCAGTCATAAAGTCAGGTAAGGTTTCATTTCAAAAGGTATTCAACTATGTTTAACTGGAGCATGTCTGTTTTCTCAGAGCCTCATATTCCCTCAGTGTAAATTTTTCAAACTGAAAACAAACTCATGTTCCCTCAGCATAAAAAGATTAAGACATAAGACTAATTTTGGACTTGCATATGCGTGATTTTCTCCTATCTCTGATTACATCTGAAAGTCGCAAATTAGTCAGAGTTATATCAACAAAATCAAACTCTTGGCAATCAAATAAGTTGCCTAATCCCCCCCTTTGGCCCTTCTCATACCAACTACCAGCCGCACCGTCAGCTGGCCATGTTGAAGGTGATGTTTTTCAGTTCTTTGGTTTAACATCAGAATACAGGACACACAGACACCCTTAAAGGCTCACTTTATTGTTCTACATTGAGTTCATGCAATCACCTGCTGCAGTAGGTGGGGCTGGAGCATTGGACTGTGCCACTCTGCTGCAGAAAGAGGGGTGTTCGCAGGAGCCACGTCATCGACACCTCACCCTTTTATGCAATTTACTATGGACTGGCCAGTATAGATTATGTTATACTCTCTTAGTCAGAGGGGCACTCACTATGTTGCTTCAACTAAGTTGTGTTCTGTTTAGCTGATCTATAATTAGGCTCTAAAGCAGCTCTGATACTTTTTTGATCACTTGCTTTTGTCACCCATCTTAAATTTTGTAAATACTTTGGGTGAATAAAACTTCTATTTTTCCACCTTTACGTGCTCTCCAAGTTTTATGTTTACCCTGGTCCATCACAGAAGTCAACACTGATGTTTCACTCAAGTTCTGGTTCACAGGTGGCCATAGTCCCTTGTAACACACTGGGTTCTCTCAGAGCAACTCTTTTTCCACAGATTTGAGATATCACTTTTCTGAATCTGTTCATCATTATTACCATTGCTGATTATCGTAACTGCTTACTCCCATGTATTCTACACAAACAAACAAATTGACAATGCCCTGTCCATAAGCATGACACACATCGCTTTGTATGCACCCTTTCCTGGTATCGGGGATAGGAAAGGATAAAGCCTTTATGGGTAGACTATAGAATGCATCACTATTAAATGTTATCTGTGTGTGCTTATAGAGTACCAAACAGATAATTATTTATACGAAAAATTTGTTATTCAGAATTACAGTCGGATTGAAATAATTTTAAATCACTCTAAACTCCAATTCCAGTTCCAAAATCTGACGATCAAAATATAGATTTAATCATATTTCTATGTGAAACAGAATAAACTTTGGTATTAAAGGAGGCTGTAATAAAGGTCATTTCTAATCTTTAAGGGGTGTGCTGAGAAAACAAAGTGCTGTAGGGCATGTCTTTTCTAATGTCAGCAACATGCCAGCATCGCCACAGTTCATCTGATATTCCTCCTGTAGTCATATTTCCACTGATTAAGCATTATGACCTTTTTAATTCAATTGACTAATCCAGCCATGTTGCTGTATCATTCAGCACTTTTCTTTTCCATTCGGTAGGCACGGCTAAGACAAGACGAGAGAGCAGAGGGAGAAAAACATGGCCTTCAGCTTATTGCATCAATACATTATTGAGGACATCCCAGGCACAGCAGTGTTTTCCTGTACAGGTCCTGCCTTGTATGCCATTAAACAATCACACTGCCATTACGCCGTCAAACCCCATTCAGATTTGTCTTGTTCGCCCACGTTAGATGACAATTAACATTGTCTGTCCGACTTGCAGTGTCGAGGCAATCTATGCAGCAGTGCTCATCTAAATATCTGTCTTTCTTTGCCCAAAGTGCTTTGTATGGTGAGATCAAAGAACCAGATGCATTTATGTCCAAGTGAATTACTTTTTTTTCTTTTTTTCTTTTTTTTTGAAATTTTCAGGCAAAAATATCCCTGTTTGCTCTCCATTCTGTTTTTAGCTTTTAAGCTTTCAAGTGTGGATAGATCTCTGTTCCTTTGTTGTCAGTTCCATTCCACTCAGCACCCTCTGAGCTATAATTGTGCCTATGAGATAGAGGAAGACTTAGGAAGTTCAACAAAGTTGCTGTCATCGTGTAAAATGAATGACTCATTTACAGTACATGTTGTGTGGATTAAAGGGGAGACTTAAAACCATGGCCTACAGTGTTTTCACTTGCAGTGATAATCTTATGTATCACATGAACTGTTTTCCACAAGAGCTAACAAGAGTGTCCCTGGGCGAGAATGAAACGAAACGTGTCCTGCTAGATTTTCGCTGAAGACCAAACTGTTCTGTTGATTTATAAGAATGGAAAAGGTAACTGAAAGCCAAAGGAAGCCAAAATTTTGTCTAGGGCACTGCAGTGTTGACCCTTGTACACTACACTATTGATTTATTGTAATTTTGCCAGTTTAGGAATAATCATATTGCACTATAGCACTAAATGCAAGTCACTGTGAATGACAGCATGAGCTATAATTAAAGAGGCATTTTTGTCACCTGAACGTCAGCAGTTCAAATCCATGGATTTACTAGTAAATCTTAGGTGGGGGACATTCCCTCCAGTTGAGCACCTAAACGTTTTGGTGCCCGTGAACATGAACCTTATATTCAGACAAGTGTGATCACTTGACTTGAAAAATAAGCAGGGGAAATAGGCATGTAGCTCAGGCTTTAGTCACAGCCAAAACAGTGGTTGTAGTTGGCATCTCTGATGATGTATACAAGTCATGACATTTTTCTAAACTATATGAAATTATGTCACAGTGCTCAGGGAAATCACATAGTGCCTAGGGGCTTGTCATCCATTTTGGAAATGCATTTATGGGTGCTCCATGCAAAGCTGCAGTGATGTGAAGTCCCTAAAGACTCAACTGGAAAAAAAAAAAAAAGGGAATAAACACAAAATGTGTTCGGTGAGTCTACATGGTTCTCAATATCTGGTTGACAATGAGGCCCTTGAGTGCCAGAAAAAAAAAAAAAAGTGACATGCTTTAACCACATTTTTGTTTTGTTTTTTATTTTGTTTTTGTTTGTTTGTTTTTGTCAGTTGTGTACACACAGTCCTTACCTCACCTGACCATCAATTTTGCTTTGGCATAGTGCACCTTTAATGTC
>OMLB01018315.1:8791-19567 GCA_900302555.1 Myripristis jacobus | reverse complement strand
GACACAAAACGTTAAGCTACGCTAGTTTAACCGTCAGAGATGTGCTCCCAGCTGTGTGTGTGTGTGTGTGCGTGCGTGCGTGCGTGCGTGCGTGCGTGTGTGTGTGCGTGCGTGCGTGCGTGTGTGTGTGTGTGTGTGTGTGTGTGTGTAACTAGCTGCAATTCCTAGTCGACCTTACAGTGACATCATTAGTTGAGAAAAACAAAGTCTCCTGTGCATGTCCTGCACATCTTGTTGACAATGCCTTTTTATCAGTTTCAGGTTACAGATAAATAACAGAAAACAGATAAATAGAAATGATATTTAAATGGTGGGTCTACAATAATTTGATTTTCCGACCATGTAAATCTGCACTGGGGTTTCAACTCTATATCACGGGAACATGAGATGGCTGTCAGACTGTGAATGTGTCAAATTCCCATTTTGCCCTTCTCTTTTTTGACAGCATAGTGACAGACAGTGAGACAAAATAGTTTTACTAGATGAGCCGTTGTTTTGGCACCAACAGGGAATGTCTGGCTGACCATGGCCTTTTGTAGCCTGTGGTGTTGCATTTTAATGGACCTTTCAGGCCATGCAGACCAAGTCAATACCTCTTCTAAATTAGCTGTCCTTGTCGCTCTGTTACATATGATGCACAGTGGTTCCAGAGACTGACCCATCCTGTCTGAATAGCTTCAATTCAGTTGTATAAGATGTTGAATTAGTTTCAGACATGCGTGTGTTCATCTGGCGCTGTTTATTGTGGTACCACTTAATAGCTGCAGTGGAATAAGTGAATATTATGTTTGATAATATTGAGTGATTGTATGCAAAGCTGAAATTCAAATTTATGCAACATTTCATAGAGTGTAACTGTAATTATTGTTGTCTTCCAAGTGTGTGTGTGGGTGAAAGATTTCAGAAACATATCTGCATAGAGACCTATCTTTTTCCCTTCACTGTAGTTGCTCATTGGATTAACATGAACTTGATCTGTAATTTGACTCAGCTTTCCATCGACTGACCTGCAGTACCTAATTAATGCTTACATTAAGCAGGGTGAGCATAGCCTCCCACTTTGTCAGCTATTTGAGTGCTGGGATATTTTTAATGAAAAACTGAATGTATGCATTTTCTGACTGCACACCATCCAGTGTTTTATACTGTTTGTATAGTCAAAAATAGTGCAGGCAACTGTTGAGTGTTCAATGCATTATTTAGACAACAGGTAACAACACACCCACAGGCACTGATCTTTGCTCTGGTTTCTGCCAATTAGTTTAACACAGTTTTTTTCTTTCTGTCTATAATTTCCACAGCCCACTTCACTGATGAGGTCCAAAGCACCCATTGACTGAGGACTGAGCAGCCCTCACCACAAGTGCACACTCCTGGAGTAGCACAGGCCCAGTGCCTGTGGTTCCCCTCAGGGTCCAGTCCGGCTCTCACCATTTTCTGCTTAAATCTGTCCCTGGGATCTTTCAAAACTGTTTCTCCAACGCTTCTACCAAAAACTTAGACTGTTTTCTAAAGCAGAGGCAATCCAGCCCTCCCAGGTGGAAGTAATGGGGAGTGTGCGAAGCCACCGATACAGCATTGTGTCCTCAGAGGAAGATGGGATGAAGCTGGCTACCATTGCCGTTCCAAATGGCTATGGAAATGGCAATGTCAACAAGGTGCACACTCAGCACCAACACCAGAGCCGCTTTGTCAAGAAGGATGGTCACTGCAATGTGCAGTTCATCAACATGAGTGAGAAGGGCCAGCGCTATTTGGCAGATATCTTTACTACCTGCGTAGATGTCCGCTGGCGCTGGATGCTGCTCATCTTCTGCCTTTCTTTCCTCCTGTCATGGCTGTTTTTTGGTTTTGTCTTTTGGCTAGTGGCCCTCACTTATGGGGACTTAGAGAATGAGACTCAGATGTGTGTTTCTAATGTGGACAGCTTCACGGCTGCCTTCCTGTTCTCGGTGGAGACCCAGACAACCATTGGCTATGGGTATCGCTATGTCACAGAGGAATGCCCCATTGCTGTCTTCATGGTTGTATTCCAAAGCATTGTGGGCTGCATAATTGATGCATTCATCATTGGGGCTGTCATGGCCAAGATGGCCAAGCCCAAAAAAAGGAACGAGACCCTGGTATTCAGCCACTATGCCACAGTGGCCATGCGGGACAACAAACTATGCCTGATGTGGCGTGTTGGGAACCTGAGGAAGAGTCACCTGGTTGAGGCCCATGTTCGGGCCCAGCTCCTGAAGTCTCGCACCACAGCCGAGGGGGAGTTCATCCCTCTGGATCAAGTAGATATTGATGTGGGCTTTGATAGTGGCATCGACCGAATCTTTTTGGTGTCTCCTATCACCATCGTGCATGAAATTGATGAGGACAGCCCATTCTATGAGATGAACAAGCAGGAGTTGGAGACATCAGAGTTTGAGATTGTGGTGATTCTAGAGGGCATGGTTGAGGCTACGGCCATGACAACTCAGTGTCGGAGCTCCTACGTGGCCAGCGAGATCCTTTGGGGCCATCGTTTTGAACCAGTGCTCTTTGAGGAAAAGAACTTCTACAAGGTGGACTATTCTCGCTTTGACAATACCTATGAGGTGCCCAGCACACCGCACTGTAGTGCCAGGGAACTAGCTGAGAAGAAGTCCAATGCCTCTAGCTCAAGGAACTCCTTCTGTTATGAGAATGAGGTGGCTCTCGAAAAAGTAGAGATGGAGGAAGAGTTTGAGGAAGATGAAAATGGGGAGATAAGGGATGTCAAAGGCGGTGGCATTGAGAATGCTGCTCTTGAAGACATAAACACAGATGTGCTGTCAGACTCTGAACAGAATTCGGACTCCACACCTTCAGAATCGAGGCCTTTGAGAATAGAGTCAGAAATATGACCCCGGGGATGTTTAAGAGTTAAATACTACCACAGGCTATGTTAATGTTAGCTTGGACTTTGCTCCTGATTGCTGTCCTGATTGCTGTTGATATACTGCATGACAGTTTGTAAAGGACTGTGTTATTTGAATCTAAATTTCTTTATGCAGAAGCTCAGGCACCCGAAAACATGAAAACCCAAACATATTATATTCAATCTGATGACGAATAATGGTGATAAATTACCTGAAAGGAGACCTTATCTCCTGGGCTTTGTGGGGCCACAAGAGTAAAATGAAATAGCAGTGCCCACTGTGTGTGCAATCTGTGTATATTGCCCCTTTGATTTAAAATGCTTCAGTGGTCAGTTGTTTTCACAAAAATGATAAATTCAGCTGAGAGTTTGCAAAAAACAAAGCAATTTATGAATTCTCTTGGGACAGTCTAAGGAAATTTTACAAATTTTCCATTCCTGCTTACGGCAGGATAATTGAATCGATAATTGAATTGAATAAAGGGAATCTAAATTTTATTTCATTCAAAAAGGATGATTTCAATGAACCTGAAGCATGGAGATTTATCATTGGTTAGTTTTTAAATGCCAATTTATTTTTTATTTCCCCTTTCTACCATGACAGTAGTTTCACAGTGTCTTTGTAACTTATTAAAGGCTATTAACAACAGTTTGGCCACCTTCAGAAATACAAGTTGATGTTTGTTAATGAGCTGGTCTCTTAGCAAAGATTATTTGTAGTCTTCTTCTGTGTGGTC
Organism: Myripristis jacobus; assembly: GCA_900302555.1. Lineage (NCBI taxonomy): Eukaryota > Metazoa > Chordata > Actinopteri > Holocentriformes > Holocentridae > Myripristis > Myripristis jacobus. The sequence continues at coordinate 15,937 of OMLB01018315.1, read as the reverse complement.
TTCTTTGTGGTGGTCTTAGTTTGCTCTCTTGGCACGTGTAAGCATGTGCGTAAAAGAGAGAGTGAGGCAGGAGAAAGCTGTCTTGCACAGATTATGAGCACATGAACATTTTGCTGCTCTGTCCATTTCCCTCTTGTCTAAGTATAGCATCTTTTGCAATGTGAGCCTTAACACAAGCCTCAGTCCCATTGGAGGCAGTTTTGAGGTTTAACACTGACAGAGCACATGTTGCATTAGATATGATAGGAAGAAGCATTACGAAGTTTGTCAATGCACAGAATACTGCCACTACCAGCGAACCTCCTCATTTTAATGTGCAATATACTTCAGTGGTAGAAAGTGATTACGATGTCTCAGGAAGCTAAGCCCTGAGCTGGGAATGACTGAGCTCATGAATGCTGCTGAAAAGTGCTGCTAAGTTACATATTGTACGTTCAGAAAGACATCTAGGAGCCAAATTGTATTATTTGTCTTTTGAAGTATCCATTTTGAATAAAATGGTTAAGCGAGCCTATAATATTTTTTAGTTCCAGAGGTAGACGAGCATGATTCTTTCAGTGTGTTATCCAAAGCTATGGTGCACTTTCTTCCTCACATGACAATTTTCCCCATAACAGTAGGAACTCTTTGATTACCCAAAGCCAAATGTGTATATAATATATATATATATAACAACCGTAAGTCATCTGTTAGTTGTGATCTGATTTGAAGTCCAAACTTTTCCTCATCTAACAGTAGCTGACTGTTGAAACACTGAAGTAAATTATTTGAGTTGATTTTGATGTAGTCTACTTTATATAAACATCAGTGTTCTTGGCATGGCATTTGTGTAGGATTTGGGCACATCTCAGTTAACCCTGTTACTCTACCACTGAGGGTCTTGTGAAGAAAGCGGTTTGTCGTTTCTGAATGGGCCCATGCTTTGTCATTTTAAACATGAGATTAGGTCAGCTAATTTGCTTTCTAGTCACAAACACAAAATGTGAACAGAGAGAACACACTTGATTGAGCGTTAAGTTTTTGTTTTTATCCCACATGAACTGGTTTTATCTTAACACGTTAATACTTCTTTCGGTGGAAACCAAAACACTGCATTGCTTTTCTGGGTAAGGAAATCCATTTCAGCATTTTATCTGTTCTCATATTGACACCTCTCCTGTCTTAGGTCTTTATTTTTCTACCAGGGTCTTCCCACCTTCCTGCACAAACCAGAGACTGTACAGATTTTTTTTATCTTTTGTAAATTATAATGAGGATACTGTATATTGTTATTGCAGTTGTTGAAAACTGTTTATGTTCTTTTTTCAATAAAAAAGTCAAAACTGTAATGAAGTTGATTTACTGAATATAAGTGCCACATTAATTTCAACTAGTTCATAATATGCTTATCTAATTAAGATGGACACCCTGATAAACAGAGCATCCATCTTAATTACTCAGCCGATTCATCTGTGTTTACCTACACCAAGGGACAGGGTTTGAAATTTCCAAGGATTTGTGATTTGCATTTTGACCTAAATTTATGACATCTGGAGCTGAGAAGCATAGGCCTGCTTGACTGTTTTAGCCATGGACACAAATGCCAGTCCTCTAATTTGGAGCTATGGCCCAAATTCCAGGCTGCTGGCTGTCAGAGCTCAAGCCATCATTTACTATAATTCTCCAAACTGACTCACTCCAAATCTGTGAACGCCTACAGAGACCCCATGCTATATCGGTCCCCTCCACTGGAAGTCATTTTCAGTGGCAGCAATGGAAAGAATGCCTCATTCTCTTTCCCCAATCTCTTTCAGCAAACTGTGGAAAATAAGGGGACTTGTATTCCACACTAGAGACTGTCTCGAAAAAGGGTGTTAAAAAAGTAGAAGTGGCTGCAGTAGTCAGTACAAGTCATATTACTAAAGCCATACAGTAGAAATGTGTAAAGCAGAGTAAAACACAGTATAGAGCTGTATGTGTCCATGGAAGCTTTCCTGCTTTCATGATAGGACTGCTTTGAATTTTTTTTTTTTTTCTAAACCAAACTCATGGTATACTTGTTTCTTTGGCAGATTGTCATGAGAAAAAAATACATCTGTTGGTGGTGATCTGTCCCTTTGACCACAGGGATACGCAGATTGCATAACACACCGATGCTCCAGAGGAAATGTGCAGCCAATGATGTGTGTGATCATCCACCAACACATCCTAAATCCAGCATAAACGTGCGTAGATTCAGTAATCAATCACTGTGATCGATGGGCCTGTTCTCAGAAATCAAAGTTTGTTTGCAGTATGACACGTTTGTCAGCAAATTTGGTTAGTTTCCATCTCCAGCGAGATTCTGCCAGCATCAGAGTCGGTTGTGGGGTCTATTGATCAGACAAGAGTCAGGAGGGAGGCAGTGAACTGATTTGATTTTGGTCCCACATATGGAGTGGGAGAGGCCTTAGGCCTTTTTCCACATTAGCCAATGAAACAGCCACAAAGCTCAGGCTTGGAATGAAAACGGTGACAGAACCTCTTCCCTTTGTACATGATTCAAAAAATGATATTATTATTATTTTTGCAGAGGTTGTCTCATTGCATTAATTCTGAAGGAGTCCACATTCAGCTGAGGGAGGTTCTCTGATTTCTGGACAGCTCTACCATCCCTGTCCCGAAGTGTGTTTCAAGCAGCTTCTGGGTCACTCCGTGACGGCTTGCTTTCAAAGATTTCCTCTTGAGTTCAGTAATGTCACAGTTAAAAAACCTGGAAACTTTGCAGTGAACTCTTAACTGAATGGATGGTGGCTGCTGTGCCTGCAGCGGACATCGTTTCACAGAGTTTGACAGCGAGTGTTGGCCACAGCCCTGTGTCAGAGTTTGATGACGCAGGCCAGAAAGGTCCTGGGTCGATGATGTTGTTGACGTCTCTCTGATGACTTCCCCTTACCAGGCTTATCACCAAAACGATCATTCAGTTTCAACCTTTGGGTCAGATGGACGAATATAAACATAAACAATTTGTCAGCAGGATAAAGTAACGCAGGACATGTGGAATTAGCTATGTCTGTTTCTTGTTAAATATTGTAATGCTTTCAGATAAGGCAGTTTTTGAAGGATGTTCTGTGAGACTTCAGCTTGTCTACTTGTGGGATTAAAAGTCCACATTGCTCAGCTGTTCCTTTAAAAAGGACAGTTTCCCACAAATGTCTGGCAGGTATATGTGTTTACTGCTTTCACTTTTTTTTTTTTTATCTATCAACTAAAAAGAACAAGTTGTACAGGGCTAACATTGCTGCAGATGAGGAACGACAGATGGAGCTCTGAATGTTGACCTGTGAAAACATATCAGACGTAAATATGCCACGATTCCTGCTGTTCGGTAGCAGTTTTACTCGGTTTACTCAGATTGTTGATTTGGATGTATTGCTCATCGAGGGAGGTTTCTTAGGGATAAGTGTGCAAATGCAAAGAGCTGCAACTCCATCCCGTCAAACGAACGTCAGTCACGGATAGACATTCCTGTTTTCCAATGCCATCACTGTTTCCTTTCGCCTCTCAACACAGTGGAAGAGGGCGAGAGATCAATGCAGCTGCTGGTGACCCACTCGCCACGTGGAGTGTCCACACTGTCACAGCACTGTGGCCAGAGCAACTTGCTATAAAGGCATGTGAAGACAAATTCCATGTCCAAGACTTCATGATGACCCGACTAAACATAAGGATATCTCCTGTTGATGCAAATGTAGCTTTTGTCCTCTGGTTACCCCGAGTAAAAGCGCAGAAACATGCCTGGTTTATCTCAGTGAATGTCACTCGGGGAAAGTTTATACACATAATTCTACAAAAGTGTTAAAATTACAGGCACATTTATTGCTCAGGAAGAAGTATACGGAGTCTGGACAAAGTCTTTTTGGAATATATTTAGAGACAATTTTATAGTGGGAAAATTCTCTTACCCCTCATCTAAAGCACACAATTTACTGATGTAGGCTATGTCCACAGCCCGAAACTATTCATATATTAGCTGTACGTGTTAGACTTACTTAGACATATTCCTATTCTAATGCTCATACATTAATGCATTGACTAACAGACATTCTCACTGTTACAGCACTACGATTTTCTGTGAATAATTAATATCATCATTACTTTGCTCTATACCACAAGCTCGAAATCCAAACAAGATGGCTGTGTTTTACATAAACATGGTAGACGGATGTCATGACCTCTATTTGGCCCTTTCACTAAGATGCTGCGTCACGTGTCACTGGAGGCAAAGCTCCGTGGATTACAGATAACTTATTCAAAATCCCTTCTGCAGTAGGTGTACCAAAGACTGGTCAAGTACACATTAGAATATCCTTTATGTATCCACTGAGACAGATTTGAATTCCACTTTCTCAGAACAAGCTGTAATTTCAGGCCTTAATTTTTTGCTTAGAAAAATATATGTAACATTGTGTGACTGAAGGGCGTTATCTGCACCTAGAAATTTTGCGAAAAGATCAGAAAATTGTTCAGTGATGATTACATCTTATCTACTTTGCCAGACATTGAGAAAAGCAATAAAAATGTGGTATAGAGGAACCTGAGTTTATACAGGCTACAGAGTCTATTATTCCAGCAATCTGACAAATGTGAGGTCCCTGTTTCACAGATAATATCTTAATTTATTTATCTGTCTTCGCCAAGTAGCAGCCTGTAGGAGATCATGCGATTGGTCGTGTGTGCATGCGTGTGTCTGCGTCTCTCACACACACACACACACACACACACACACACACTGTCTGCAGCAATTCTCTTAAACTGCTTGGCCTATCAGCCTAATACTTTTTTATCCTATTGTGACTGTGTTTGCTCTGATCGCTGATGAAAAAATCCAGGTCATGTGTTACGTTTTTGGTGCAGGTTTATAAAACACACAGCTGACAAGAAAGTCAACAGACCACAGAGCTGACCCATGGGAGAAAAACTCTGCAAAAAGTGCCAGAGGGTGATGTAATCCGTCAACCACAGTGTGTTAACGTTGGTTAAATAGAGTAATGCATCATGACTGTAAAAAATGTCATGTAAAACAGCTGTCACTGAGCGGTGTGTGTGTGTGAGAGAGAGAGAGAGCAAGAGAGAGAGAGAGAGAGAGAGAGAGGCTGCTGAGTCTTTTCCTGAATTTTGTGCAGCACATAGGGCAGCCCACACTCAATGTCAACAGCTAGAGGTATGATAATCTTAACCAATGAGTACAACTGTAGTAGCACAGATGATAATAAAAAAAAAAGGCTGCTACCATCTGCTCCCAGTGAGTTATTGTCTCAACAAGTCTGTAAGTGGGACAGAATCTGCAGACAGCAAACTTTTCTCTGAAGATGAAATCCAATACAGCTCTGATGGATGTGCTGGATGCAGTTTTGACCTTGCTTTTGACAAGAATATAACTCATGTGCAGTCTGTTCATTGTGAGCCCCAAATTAACAGCCTGCTGAAACCCAACATCTGATGCATTTAGGTCACTTTGCCTGGGAATGCCACAGTATTCTAGGAATTAGACCCAGATAAGACACAACTAGGGAAAGTGAATGCATTCTACGCATCTTATAATTTGTCATTTTTTCCACTGTCATCTGCAGGCTGCGTCACAGGCATGAGGCTACTGTGCAATAAAAAAAAAAAAAAAATGAACCAACCCACAACTGGTTCAAATTGGCTAATTATGTAATTCTGAACGGGAGACAGTCTCTCTCATGATGCAGCCAGCCATGAGTGGAATGTCCCAGGATGACATTTTGACTGATGAGGACTCGTCCAGCAGGGGCCAAGTGTTGATGAGCTACTCACCTATCCTCTGCAAACTGCAACTCCAAGACTGATCAAGTTGCCATCCGCTTTCGTGACACTGCTTCGGGCGCAAATGCTAAACCACTTAGGCTCAGTAAAAAAAGACACTCTTGACTCAGCAGCTGTTTGCCGTCATGCTCCATGTGGTGAAGTGAAGCGAAGTGGAGCACACACTGGGGCAATGTGGTGCAAACTGCACCCAGGTGAACAGTCAACACCTAACATTTATGCAGTGCTTCTGGAGATGATTTGGAGATTTATGGTGGTCTGTAAAAGTCATAATTAGAGACTGTCCTGTACTTTAAATGAAGAATGAGAAGGAATTTCTCACACACAGACTCAAAAATCATCCCTCTCAATCATCACTTATGACCCACTAGAAGTGTGTGCTGGTGTCTTTGGGCAGCAGGTGTGTAGCTCCCAGCCAATAACAGCAAGCAGTGTCAGATCAACAGCATGACATCCAATAGGAATCTATGAAAATCATGGACGTGGACTGCGAAAAAAGGAAATATAGCAAGGCAAAACGCCAAGTGGACAAAGCTCGTTCCACAATGAGAGTGAATCCTGGGTTGGCTCTCATCCTCTGGTGAGCACTGAGGGAGAGGATGAGGATGAAGAGCGATATGGTGCTGGCCTGTTTTCTGTTGGATGGGTAGGTGCCGGGGGGCCAATTTTTCCTAGGACGGCAATGAATGTTTTACACTTTGGGCGGTCACCTCACTCTGTTGCCATCCTTGGAAAAGAAAACTCACTGATGGCGGTTAGCTAAGCCAGGGAGGATTGTTGTGTTTACAAAAAACACCCGACACAACCTATTCATTCTGCCTTTAACTTCAAAGTTTTGATGTAAACTCATATCAATGCACAGTATAAATACGATCAATAAATAAAATTGAGCTGATGAAGCCTAGATTGGATTTCAGAGAGGTATGAGTACACCTCGGTGAAGGTCATGCTCAAAGGCAGACATCTTGGCAGGATCCATAAACGTTTAGGCGAACCTTAAGCCCTAACAGGACTAAAGTGTCAGATCACTGATAAATGTGCTTCATCAAACAGCCAACAGCTGACGCACTCGTCAGAATCCTCTGCTGGTGTGTATTTGTGTTGTGTCGGGGGATTCCTGGGTGGTGACAGTGAAAGCCCCTGTAAAGAGTGAACTCTCCCTGCCTCCTGTCCTCGTGTCACACCACCGAGCAATTTTTGGTGAACTTTAACTTGGATTTGACTTTGTAATCTGAGATTGATTTAGTGTTAGACAGGGGTTGCTAATAGTTTTTATTTATTGTTAATTATAGAATAGTTATAGTTAATATATTTAATTTATAGTTATAATGATTTAAA
>OMLB01018314.1:6113-32296 GCA_900302555.1 Myripristis jacobus | reverse complement strand
CAGCTGTGGTGTTTTTGGCAATAATTCTAGTTTTGTCCCATAGCTGTCGCTGTTTAGATCTAAGTTATGTGCTAAAAATGTTTTAATCATGCAATGATCAGTTCATTCATTATTTCAAAAGAATCTGGGTTACACTTATAACAATAAGACTAAATTGCATTGTTACTGTGGTTATTTTAATTTCACATTTCCTCTTACATTGGTGGTAATATCCTTGCTGTGATGCACCACATCTAAATGAGCACAGTGGAGACACTGCATAGTCTTACTAGGATAACTTCTATAGAGTCAAATCATAATCAAATTGAATTCTTTCTCATTTATTTGGGGACACCCTGGAATTCCTTCAGGAACCACTGCAGGTTTCTGGTTCCCTCTACAAATCACTGCACTATACCAGTGCATCAATATAAGCTACTATTAAAACAAACCCCAGATAATTTGTATTTTAAGGATCAGTACTTCTTAGGTTATTGCTCTGAACAAGCGAAATGAGAAATAAATAATTGCTGGAAATACCCCCAGACCCCTGAGGCTGATGTCCACAGTGACCATGCAGGGTTTTTGAGATAATGTGGGTTATGGCATGATGTCATCTTTAACGGTCCGTTTTCCCACATTCACGCAGAGTTAGATTGATGCTGCACATGTGCTCAGCTTGCACTGCTGTGTTATTGTAAGTCATATCAGCATATTAAAGGATGGCGAGCGCAGCAGGGAGTGAATTGACACCCACATGCAGCAGACCCGCAGGCAGGGAAGTCCCAGATTGTTGAAGCGCCATGCATATGCTGTACTACTGATGAGAAACTCAGATGTAGCACTGTTCTCTCTCTCTCTCTCTCCCTCTCTCTCTCTCTCTCTCTCTCTCTTCTTTCTCATATTTTGTTGGTTGATGTTGAATTATTTGGCCAGGAACTCTAGTTCCCTCTGATGTGGGAGTCAGGACAATCCATTTTTTGTTGGAAGTTGTGTTGACAAGCATCTTCTGAATACAGTACAGCGACATTTTTTCAGTTCAGGAATATTTTTTAGTTGAAGAGCATTTGTGCAGCAGAACTGAAAAATGCAGGAGCACAGGAAACAAATTGAAGAGTATGCATTGTGAAAGTGTAAACGCCATCTTTATGTAGTATCTCAAATGTGCGGCTTTTCTGTTGTCTAGGCATCATGAATTAAATTTTGGTGCACATGCTAGTAAAATGTTAGCACTGTAGATCCCTGTGGACTGCAAACTTTAGCTAATTTATAGGAAATAAGAACTGCTATAAACAAAAGAATGAGGTTTTGTTTTGTCTCCCGGCGTCGTAGAATCTCTGGCCTTACAAGGTTCACAGACAAGCCTTTGTTTGGAGAGGCTGAAAAAAATTGAATGGGCCCATGGTCACACCAGTTGTTTTTGCAATATATATGCCATTACGTGAACTGAGAAATGCATGGGCGGATAGCATGTTCACACGAGTTTCTGATCCCTTGTGTCTTTGTTTGGCTACACAGGACGGGAATATTTTTCAGGCAGACTCTTGAGCGACACTAGATTATTTTCCCGCAGTATGCATTGTTATTCAAGATTAATTGAATTCTAATTTTAGACCTTATCATAGTTTGCTTCTAAAAATGTTGCAGCGATTGTGATTTCAAGTCTGACAATGTTTTCTTTAACTCTTGCGAAGGACAAATGTTATTACATGTAATAGGAGGAATTTCCAAGAACCTTTTTCTCTCATTAGGACCCTCAGGGGTCCTTTTTCTTTATCTCTGCCTCTATCTCCCTTTTTTCATTTTTCCCCCCTCTCAGCTGGCAACACAGCTCTTTATGGCATTATTTTTGGCTGAGGTGGTACATATAGAGCAGCACACCATATTCCATACAAACTCATGAAGCTTGGCTAAGGGGGAGCCTGGGCACCTCATTTCTTTAGCAGGAGCCATAAAGGCAAAAGGCTGAAACAGGCTTAGTCCTAATGACAGATAATCCAGTTACAAACGTGTGGAGCCGGTCAAAAGGTTTGCTTTCCAGGTTGTGGCTTTGTGATGTGGATGGAACGTGAAGCTCTGAGAGCGCTGAGGCGAAGAGGAAAGGTTTCCAGTTCAGCCTACATTTGCCACAGGCCTGCCCTCTACTTTGACTCTGATTTGCAGACTTTGACTTGAGGCTTCTGTGGGCCCAGCAGCCACCAGCTGGGACACTGTGAGCTGTCTTGTCTTTTTTACTTCTCACCCATGATGTTGCAACTTAACATGTGGAGGGAAATGGGGCAGCTAATTAGCTAATACTATGTTCCCGCCTTGGCTGAATTGTCCAGTAACAGGCAAGAAGAAGATGGTAGCAATTGCGCTCATGAATCACTATTGAGCCACTGAAGCTTGAACCATGTTGCCATATTCCAGGCAGTTATTAACTCTCAGACCAAAGATGTGAACTGTGGATTGATGATCCTGTTAAGTTGGTAGCAGCTTCATCGGAGAGGAGGAGGATTTAGGGAAAAGTACATGGTGGAAAACACAGGAGGTCACAGTTTATTGCCATCATTGTAAACGATTAACTTCCCCATCAATCTGTAAAAGCAGTTGTCTAATAACACAGCAAGTCATTATTAGGAAAAAAGACTGGCTCAGTATTTTTAACATGGTCTCTGAATTTTCTTTCGCTCCTCTGTTAAATCTTCTTTAGTCTTGTCTCTTGTTCCTCTATATTGTCTGTATCCACATGAAAGAGGTCTAAAGGAGGTTGCACTTTAACTACACATATTAATCTATTGTATTGTTTAACAGTCACAAATTATACTGATAGGCTGGAGTGACATATCTTGTAATTTTCATTGATCATGTGATCATTGTGAAGTATCACATCTGTTTTATTTATTTATTTATTCATTAATTCCATGGAATTTTCAGATTCTATATCCAGAATTGCAGCCTTCACAGGAATTCAGAAAATACAATGTAAATAAAAAAAAAAAAAAAAAAATTCAGGTGTTAATCATACCACTGTAAATGGCAGGCAGCACAGTTTGCATTTTTATCACCCAGATGAAGGGAGTGTTCTTTTTATCATCATTGATTTGAATTGTTTACTAACTTTTCTATCTCTTCATTCCCTCCCTCAAAGCCACAGGCCACAGAAGGATGAAGACGGTCTTTGGAACGACCAGATGCAGAATACCAGTAGTCTGATGACAGGGGTGAGTGCTCAGCAGCACTACCAGCCCACCCAGGGAAGCTACCAGCTTCAGTTCGCCATCCAACAACTGCAGCAGCAGAGACTCCAGTCTCAACAAGTCCTGGAACAGAGCCTTTGCCGACATCAGGTACCCAAAAGCACTGTAGCAGGTCTTGCTGTCTACTTTCTTAGGGATTGTTCTTTGAAAACATTTAGGGATCTGCATTTTATTTAATCAGGGTTGAGAGGGAAACCTGATTGTTCCAATTTCTCCTGCTGTCTCTCTTGATGTCTTACTCTTATTTCAGCACCACATGGATGAAAACGCTGTGCAAAGCTTATGAGAACCATTGATTTATAACTCTGGAAAACCCTCACATTTGTGTCTGTACAAAATATTCCTGTAGCTGAGCACAGTGCAGTCCAAAACAGTGCAAAAAGCACCCACATCAAGGGGGAAGCTTTCATGTTACATTTACAAAGCTATTCTGAGAATCTCTGTCCAAACCACTGAACAAAATGGTGTTCAGTGGGAACATCCTCACCAGAAGCTCATTCCTGGAGAGCAAACATGACTCCTCACACCAAGACTTTTCTTTGTTCAGCTGAGTGACTTTGCCTGGCTTTTATTTGAAGGTGAGTAATCAAGGCATGCTACACATAAGGGCACTAGTGGGGCCCCAGTACAGATGCCATGATGGTTTTTGAGTCCATTACATTTATATCAGATTTGAGCTCCATTTGTATTCCCATTACAACACAAACAAAATTTGGGGACATGATTTGCTCAGCTGGAGTAATGTAGCAACAAAAAACCTTTTAGTCATGGCTGACTAGGCGTGACAGATGTGATTTGGCTGTTTGCTGAGAGAGATTAAAAAGGTAGAGGGCTTTAGGTCATTTGACACAGTATTATATTCACATTTTGAGAAACTATGGGCTCTCTGTCTTTCTGTAAAGTTGCTTTGAAAGCGGATCTTAATAGGAAGTGTGTTTATTCGTCTTCTGATGATTGTTGTGGAGTCATTCTATGGATAGAGAGAAATGGAGACAGAAGAGTGCCGTGGGACGACTTAAAGGGTGGAATGATTGGATGCACAATTTTTTTCCGATCCTTCCTGAGTAATGCAGTTACGCTCACGTCATTGTTTTTTTCATCATCTTGGTTGGGCCCTAATTAATACAATTGAGGTGATATTTTTCTTGGCTCAGTCCAGCAGCCTTACGCAAGGCATTTTGTGAAAGTGATCCCCCTTCCTTGCCTTTGGTCCCTTCCCCCTCTCATCCCCTCCCATAGTGAGGTCTCTGATTGAGCACAGTTTGCCAGTTAACCAAACTTCACTCAGTGCTAGCATCTTTCATCATGCAACAGTACCTGGTACTGAAGCATATGGCAGCAGGAGCATTTCCCTGTTAGAAATAGTTGCACTGCACTGGGGATTGTGTACTACGTGGCCCCATATTGAGACAGAGCCATCCTGTCGTTCAACCCTCACAAACTGAGGTCATAGGAAGGCTGACTCTGGGCATGGTTGAGTCACCATCAAATCAGGAAACCCTCCCTGAAATCTTTGCTGTCACTGCCCTGGTCCATCCCCTGGTTTCTCTGCCTGGCCGCCCTGCTGATGAGCACCTTCACTGAGACTGAGCTTTTCAGTTCTAAAGCTTTTCCCTGTCTTCCACAGCAAAAAAGATCTATTCTCTTTGACTAAGAATAGAATTGCCCGGTAAATCCCTCTTTGCAGAGCATGCACGCTGATGAGTTGGAGAGTCAGCCAGTGACTTAACTCAACTCTGCAGTGAGATGACAGAGACAATGGAGAGGCTTTGCACTCCACATCCCTGAGCTCAACTTGCCTGCTTCTCTGGCCTTATTGGAAAATGTATTGAAGTATTTGGCTTTACTGAATATAAAAAAACAAGTGTTGGTGGAGTGAAAGTGGATGTGTGTGTGTGTGTGTGTGTGTGTGCGTGTGAGAGAAGGAGGGAGAGAGAGAGAAAGAGAGAGAAAGAGAGAGGGGGTTGTTCCGGCACTCCATTCTGTGTTCCAGTTACTGGGTGCAGACTGCACGGCTCCTCCACAGGCTTGGCCTGGGGCCACCTGGCAGCCAAAGAAAGGTGCCCTTCCTGGCCCCGCTCAAACTGCAACGCGGCTATAGACCTTGCAACCTGGAAACTCAGCTTCTCATTTATCAACACAGAAATTACATCAGATATTCCCTGTCACCCGGCCGGCGCTTTGAACGGCTGCGCTGGGAAGCTGGAAAACCATTAGCTTGTTAGATAGCCGTATAAAGCGGCAGAGAAAATAGCATAGACATGAGATGTGGAAGGAATGTGTGCAAAGCATTCCCCAGCATCTCAAGGACCTAGTGAATTGTGGCTCTTAAATATTATGTCAGATAGAAAATGCTATTTTCTGCCTTCCTGAGCCTTTGAAGAGCAATCTTGTCAAAACAAGTAAATAATGTGAGGAATTTACTTTTTCAGTGCAGTCGGTTGCAAAAAATGTGGAGCTTATTTTGATATTGGATGACATTTCATTAATTTCCACAATAATTCAGGTCAAGGCTTTTGATATTTCACCTTAATGACTGGAGACAGCATTTTTTTCCCATGAGTAATCCATTTTGGATTTGATTGCTCTTCCCTTTTCCTCTTTTGGTGTGGAGGTTGAGTACACATAATGACAGTTTGTTTGTAACTCCCTGATGATTTTTATTTGTTGAAGTTGTGTAAACAATATATGTCAGATAGATGAAGTTTTGAAGGAATACATCAATGTTTTAGCAAATTAGGTCTTCAATCAATTAAAAATAGCGATTAGTGGATTAGTATCACTTAGCCAGTGTGTATTGCACTGTTGCTAACTGCATAAAAACTGGACACTCAGCGCTGAAACTGCTAACAGGTGTTTTATTGCATGACAATAAGTTCATCAAAGAGCTTATTTTATGTAATTTAAGCTGACCTTTTGTCTAATTTTGCCTTTCTTGTTCCGTAGACTCTATTGCCAGGCCAGACAAACGCTCCAGGAGCCCAGGCTCCCAAAGACTCATCCAGCTACACTCCAGCCAGCCATCTTGTCCGTCCCAATCACAGCCATAGTCACAACCATATGCAGACTCATGTTAGTCCTGCTCTTACCCCAAAGCCACCGAGCAGTGCCCGGGAGGGCCGAATCAGGAAGACAGCAACTCAGCGCCTCATCAAGTAAGACCAGCCATGCAGCTGACTCAGTGCACTTACACTCCACAAAATTGTTCTCTTTCCATGTTGCTTAAATCCAGTATAGCTGAATGATTAACACAGTCACCATATAATTTATGTCATATTACGTGGTTGCAGCGGGGTGGCATTGATTGGGCCCTTCTTGTGGAGTCAGTCAGGGTGCATGGCATCAGTGAGTTCAAGAGGAAATGGCTATAGCTAATGAGAGTTAGAATATGTGTGGAGTGGAGTGCTCCCAGTCTCTTGGCTGCAGGCTGTATCTGCCTGTTCAGTAAACAACCTCATCACAGGCCTGATTTCTGCCTGAACCGTAAACAGAATGCGGTTCAATGGAAGGGCCTGGCCCTGAGCACCATTTAAACCCTGTTTGGTTTGGAGATAAGCTGAAGAGCAGGGAAGGGAAATAAAAGAAATGGAAGAGAGGAGTATAAAGGAGTGAAAGAGGCTAAAGTGCCAGCTGTTTCCCACGCTTGCAGTATGACTTTATTACTGCAACATCTGGCCAAATTACACAACAACAGCAAACCTTGGTGATCTGGGGTGCTTGTTTGTTTAAAGCACATTGTTGCAGTGGTGAAGGGTTCCTCAAACTGTTTTACCCTCCTCTTTAGACGAGGGTAAAAGGAGAAGACAGGACTTCAGTAGCACTATGACTGGAAGAAATCTTTGTGTGTGTTGTGTTCGTGTATGTGGGTTAATGTGATGTGTGAATTTCCTAACTGCCTGCCTGCCAAACTGTCTGTGTGTGTCTATTCATCCAATGCAACAAAGCTTTGCAGGCTCGCTGGCTCTCTGATCAGTAGAGCTTTGATGTGGTTGATGAGGCCAAAGAGTAACCGAGGGCACAGGGCACCACTTTTGCACTGTTAATGTTGGGAAGTCAGTCATTTTACTCTCCTGGACATGCTGTTAGAGGACAGGCAGATGAAGAGTTAAGAGGGCAGGGGTGCAGGGTTGGGGTTATAGAATAGGTTAGGGCAGCCGGGTAGGTGCAGTGTTTGCTCCTGTGTGTGTGTCTTCCTGGCAGTTGCTGTGTTTACCCTCTGTATGTGGAATTCCAGAGCCCCCTCACACTCTCCACTGTCCTGCATTTTTGCGGTCGACCAGTGTGACAGGGGAGAGTGTGGGAAAAACGGAAGCTTCAGGACCAAAAATGCACTGATGGAAACAATGAAAAGAAAGAATAAAGAGAGGGGAAAAGAAAGAATGACAGAGAAAGTAAACTCTGTCCAGAAGAGAGGAGATGATTGTTCGCAGAAAATGGCTGGATAATAAGTTGCTTCCATTTATTCCCAGCTCTCATTTTAGGGGCAACTCAATACCTTGGTTATTGAGGCACATCTGAAACCCATCCCAGTGTAGGCTTTAGTTCCTCCACCTTATAATAGAATCACTGTGTTGGGTGTATTCAAACTGCCCAAGGTTATTCAACCCTCCAAACACCTTCCACTAGCCAGCTGTTGAACTCTGAACCCACAAAGCTGATTTTGATACCAATTTACCAGCACTGACCTCGTCTGGTTTTCCCTGGAACAATACACCACTGATGTTGATCCCCGACGGTTGTTATTTGGATCTATGACATTTGGTTTTGGGCCTTGTTTAGGAAGGGAAATTCATTTTTATAAAGATCAAGATTAGGAAAAGAAAAAGAGGGGATTGCAGTTTTCTGTTGATGCAGCCAAACGGTCTCCTCTGTTTGAGGAAATTCCTCCATTCATTCTCCCTATTCAACAGAACACCATCCACTCAGAACACAGTGTTATCAGTAAATGCTGACTCTGTCCTGTCTGCTAATTGCACCAACTGGCTTGTCAGCACTTGTTTCTGCCTCATTACATTAAGTTTTAATTGATGTGAAGACTCCAAGAAGCTGAATAGAACTTGGCAGTGGTTTTCAGTGACATCCCTTGTATTGTGGTTTGATTTTTAAATCCAGCCAACATGAAATATATTTGCTACTGCATCATATCCAGGAGGGCAGGGCTCTCTGGTCTATCAACATACGACGACTGCCAGCGAGTCAAGGGGCTGCAAGGTCTCAAAGTGGTATGACTTCAGCGAAGGCTTTGAAAGCAGCAATTTGTAACACAAATAAATGAACATGTTTGGTATTTTGTTTGCGAGGCTTGCCTAGTTGCAGCTGTAACTACGGAAACCCTAGCTGTCGTGTGGCATTACTAATAGGGTGACAATTACAGCAGCACCATTAATGTCAGCCTCACCGCTGCCTTCACTCCCTGTTAGTCAGCCACAGCAGCAGTTAGCTTTACAGGATACTGTATACACACAGAAGCTGCCAAAAGTGTGTTTATGGTTGAACTTTATCCCCTTGGTCAGTCTGAGTAACATTAAGTCATGCACGCTAGCTACCTGCATGCACAAAAAGTATGGCTGCATCTTAGCTCTGTTTACATATGTACTTCACCCCTCTCCCATGTATTTTTCTGAAATGTTCAACTGTGGGTCAGTATTTTATCTGAGCATACTGCAAGTTCACAGGATTTGGTCCTCCTCTACACTGGTGCTGACCGCCTGACTCTTGAAGTGACAGAGTGAGAGACTGTTGACAAAGAAAGTGATGTGAAGAACCCAGAGGTCAAGTTTTTTTTCCCTCCAAATATGAAAGGGGTTGCTTCCTGTCAAGTTATGCCACGCTTAAAGTGGGCCAGTTCTATTTGTGGTTGTGTAATGGTATGAAAGAACAACTGTGCAGTCCCTTACAAGGAGGCAGTGTGTACCCTCATTACCTTGTTAATGCTGCTTTGGCAAGCTGCTGTTATGGGGCGAGAGGTTAATGCCAGCTAAGCTTTATTTATTGTTCACCCTAAAAAATGCTTAACAGATTTAATGTATAAGGTTACAGACTTGTCTGCCCCTGCCCTATGTCTTACCACTACTTATAATGGCTTACACAGTGAAAACGCCATATTGGCACAGACATTTGTGTGTTGTCTGAATCCATGAAAAAGTCTATGTAATTTGTTGTTTATGAGCCCCAGAACCGTGAAGCGCAAATGCACTACAGTAGTTTGTTCTTTTGTGGTGTCCTTGTTAAATGCTGTACTTTCCTATTCACCGAACAACGCCCATTTCTATTACTTCTCTGTTGCCTACACTCCCCCTGTTCTCAGTTATCACCACAGTCATCTAACCAGTGTGAAAAACACCTCACCCAGGACAGCTACCAAGGAGAAGGAATGTGCCCCTTCCCCATCACAATAACTCATGAGAAGCACTCAGTAAACACTTAACATCTACTTCTACTGAATGTCAAGAAAACCCCACCAGCCCCCTTGGACTGGATGCATAGAAAGACTATTTTGAATCTCCAGTTTTGCCTTGCATCATTCATGTATGCTTGCTCAAATTTTAGTCATGCATAGAAACACATACACCAACATACACTTCAACATGTAGCTCAGAGTTGAAATTGATACTGGCATAATTCTAGAGGGAAGTGTCCCTACACCTTGGGCCAGGGCAGTGGTGATAAGAATGACCTTCACTGCCTAATCCCTTAGGAATGAGTCTTGATCAGTCTTCACTCAACCTTATCTTGTGTCTAACCAACAGGCAGACGTCCACGGAGAGTCCAGCCAATGGAACTGTATCCAGTGGCCAGCATATGGTCTACGAGGCCGTCTGCGGGAAAACAGGTGGGTCTGACATGTCGCAGTCACACATGTGCACTGTACCGTGCAGCAGTGCTGCAGTCCTCGGGCAAACGGTATGGTATGCCCTGTCTGTGCCAGCGCCAATGATTACAGCCAGGCATAGTGGCCATGTCCCAATTGAGGAGTGATAAACAGCACTGGATATTTTTAGTTTGTTTCTGCTTACTAAGTGGTATATATGATGGCTAAATTTATAACATTTAAAAGACTCCACCTTATCAGGCTTCACACACTGTAAGATATTACTACATTATTAAATACTGTACAAACTTTCGTTGCAATCTTAGCGGAACAGTACAAGTGAAAGTGCCCTAGGGATAGGTTTTATTGGTTATTATAACATAATGTCTTGCGCTATAGCCCTCTTCAGAGTTAATGCCAGTAGAGTTGAAGCAGCCAGAAATGTGGGGGCATAAACACATAATTAACTTTCCAGTGCAGTAATCTGCTGTTTGATCATATAGTCTCCATGTGTCCAAGTCTAGAGGTCAGATTACTGCTGGAGGATAAAGAGGCATTACAGTGATGACATCTCTCTTTTGTAATGAGATCCAGTGATGGGAACGGTTTGGGCATTCCCATCTGTTGGCCATTCCTTCCCAGTCCTAATTGCTGCCCAGCCACCTAAATCCCTGTCCAGTTGTGCCTCAGAAATCACGAGAAGAGACTGAAAAATATAGCTGAGTTTTTGCTAAGTGTGTTGTGCTATTGTATGCAATTGTGCATGCACACACTCACGTGTGCCCTGTCATCTTGCACTAGTTGCACAACTCTTTCCATCCTTGGGTTAGAGCAGAGGACTAGGGGAAGTGTTCAGCTTACTGCAGTTACAGTGATATTAAGACGTTTGTGCTGATGCACATCTGTTTGTCTGATCAAGGACTGTTCCCACAAACCTCCTATACATTAGCTTTAGTAAATCACACCATTCATCATCAGTGAGGGTCACACTTGAGCCGACCCAGAGAAAATGAGATGAGCCTGCATCTGTCTAAACTGAGCTGCTGGAAAAATACAGTAGCTATGCACCAACCACCACCCCCACACCACCACCACTACCTCCCCCCCAAAAAAAGGTGCGTGCCTGCAACCAGAACATTTCTTTTTCTTTCATTCTCTCTTTTTCCCCTGAAGTATGACGGCTGGCGTAGGTTAACAAACATCTTATAAACTCATCAATAACTGTAACTGGATCCGTTGGGAGCAGCTTCTGAATTTCATGAATGCATTTTTTCCATCGTTCAGGGCGCAGAGGGTGGGGGAGATGCCTCACTCTTGACTTCCAAAGAGCAAAAAAAAAAGTCTGAACGAAGTAGAGAACCAAAAGCCCAATATTTAAACTAGTTAACAAGGCAGATTTAGCCATGCATTGAGAACGGCACTGGGAGTTAATAGAGAGTTGGTGTGGTGTTTTTTTGGAAGGGGGTGGGGATGCATTGTTATTGGAAGGGGCACAGCCTTTGTGGAGCTTAGAAGTGAGTCAGGGTTTTTTGCCTGGCCAGTGTACCTTTGTAGCAAGATGACTGGGCTCTCCTGATCGATTGTGACAGGGAGTTAGAGTAGGTCCAAATGGAGAGCATTCTCTATGATCAGCTGTCAACCATCATTAATCACACTCTCCCTTTATCTCTCTTGCACTCTCTCTTCATCTCTTCCTCTCTTTGCTCATACAACTCTCTCTCTCTTTATACTTTGAAAACTTTCCTGCTCACTCCGTACCCTGTTTGGCACCCCCCATCTCCCTGCCTTTCGTTCCTTCGCCGTTTCTGCTTCATCTTAGTCTCTTTGTGACACCCATATTCATTTTTGATGTGGGATGAGAAGAGGATTTTGATGAGGACCCATCAGTGCTTATGAAACTAGATTATATCTATCGGCCACATGTGTTTTACAATCCTTCTCTTGAAGTTCCCAGGGCTCCACAGACGGCGACTGAAAGAAGATTTATTGCTTTCTGTTTGAGAAGGAAATGAATGCTGCACTTGTGCCATTTTAATGGGATCCTGATCATGTCAAGACGGATAGTTTTAGACCTCTCTCTGCAAAAATAAGACTTTGTGTGGTGCCTTGTTGGAACAGAAAAGGTAGTTATTGGCTGTCATCCCCTTTTCAGATACTAGTTGCTGTTTTGTTCAAACTAGTTGATGATAAGCCTTTATCTTTTTCTTTAAAGAGAGGGGCTAGATCACTGCCCTCAATTATATTATTAGGCTTTTTTAAAGAGAGAGACGGGGGGAATGGGCAGAAACAGTGTTTAAAACTACATAGCATGAATCTGGATTCCTTTGCATTTGTGTCTTTGGTCACCGAGGATATCAGTTACCCTGTTGCGTACAAAAGCAATATGGGCTACTTGTTACACCTCTGAGGTTAATTTGCCATGGATTAAGCACTCAGTGTCAGTAGTTTATCATTTTTTGTTTCAAATGTGTCATGTGGAGAGGGAAAAATAAGAGAGAATATTGTCCCTTTATCTCCCTTTTGCTGAGCTAGAAGAAGCTGTTTCCAGCGGTCATGTCATCAGATTGGAAGTCAGGGAGATGTTTTCGTTTTCCAGCTCCATCAGGCCCCACGGTGTAAAAGAGCACCAAAATAAACAGAGTCTGCCGAGAGGGAATGAAAGGGAATACTGTTTGGGAGCACAAACACGGCAGCTCCAACTGTACTTGGAATTCCTTTTCTACTGGATGCCTGGCACACAGCCAGACGATAGGATAGGGAGTTAGGGGCTGAGAGTGAAGGGACAGCCAGACAAAGGATAACCACGAGCTGACTGAGCAGATCTACTGGTAACCACCTTGACCATGAAGAATTAAAGGGATCTACAAAGAACATGCACCAGCATAATTTTAGTGTGCTCCCTTGGAGAAAGTTTTAAGGTTTGCCATATTTTTTCTTTCAGTTTTGACGTTTGTGCACACATAGGCACTCTGAGGAAAAGTTAGTGTTTCCCCTCCAGAACCTTTATTAATTCAACTTCTGTCTGTTGCTTCCTAGGTCTCTCTGTGTACCGCAAGCTGTTCCAGGGCCAGAGGCCCAATCCAAGATGACATGAAGGGGACCAGAGGCACGTTCTGCCGCTCTGCCGGCCTGACAGGTGTCTCTGCATGTAACCATACACCCGCATCCTTACAGAGGTGTATTCTGGGAAAGGACAACAGCAACAGATGAAAGCATGCCAAACATCAAACATGGCCCCATTAATTTCTCTATGATACAGCCGCAGACATGCAAGTGGATAGCCTGCCGGGCCAGGAATGCCCAGCTTTGACGCAGGTTGGGATTCTGTTGCGCAGCTCAAGATCAGCCAGCCTTTTCAGCCCCCCCATCCCCTCATCCCTCTCAGCTAGCCTCAATCTGAATATAACAGTTGCCCTCCCTCATTCTCCCCATGCGACTGATGCCATGGAAAAATTTCAGACAGATAGCCTTCAGCAGATGATTGACTGTAGCATAAAACTTTTTATTCTCTGTTCAAGCAGCGATATGTGTCCCCAAGCCATTTCTTAAGCATTATAAAAATGTTTTTGTTATTGAAAAGACATTAAAGCACATCTAAGATGTGCATTTTTGTAATTGGAGAGATCTACTGAGTGATTGCAGATTGACCAGGATTGTAGAGACTGTCTCAGTGTCTTCTCATCCTGCTGCTATGAATGATGAGCATGCAGAGAAATTCCTTTCATGTGTGGTTCCAGTACAACACACTCCAGCGACCATTCTCTCTTGAAACCTAAACAGTTGCCAATTCAGATACTGAAAGTCATTGCCAAAGGATGTGCTGAAAGTTTTGCATCCTTTGCTTGTAGGCAAGATGGAAAAGGAAACTGACGTTAACAGCTGAAATGAAGTTGGTTGCTGCCTTTTTTGCACCATACCTTGTGTACACCCCTCTCTGAAATATGATAAATATGTTTGCTGGCCTGACAAATCTTTCAGAAGTTTTCCATCAAGAATACCGTCATCTTATGATTATTCATGTAAAATGCTGAGACCCAAATATTTTTTCCTTGATGGACCAAATTATTTATTTTGGCTTTATAAGTAAATTATATTATTGCATCAGTACATAATGACTGTTCATAAAATAGAAACTAACTCTCTGTAGCTCAAAGCATAACATAAAGAGGATTTATGCTTATGCACAGCCTTGCCTACAAGGAAGGTTAATGCTGCACCTCCCAGACCAATACCCTTGTGTCATTTATGACTGTGTAGTGAACATACTCAGGGTTTGTTCATAAAATAAAACATCTCTGTCATATGATTAGATTTAGTATATGTTTATGATGACTGTTTTGCTTTGTGAAAAATACTTGAATTTTATGTATTGTCTTACTCAGATAAAATGATCATTTTAATGGGTGTTTTGCATGATTGTAGTTTACAATTTTGCAAAGTTATTGGGTTTATTATACTTGATGTTGATTGTGTTGGGGTTCTTTGTAATATTTGTAATGGCTGATGTGAAAGTTTATGTTGTGAATTGACTACTATTAAAGCCAATGCATGCTGAATTTGCAAGATTCTTAGAATCCAAATACATTCTACTTATCAATGTGTAAATTTTTATGCGCTGATAAAAACCTGTTTACAGTCCCATGTATTGAGCTTTTTTGTTGCTGTTTGCTTACAGTACACTGGCATGGTAATGTGCCAGGTCCATTTTGGGGACCAGTTTTGACAGTTAATAATAATAGCAAGCAATATTGGAATTATTTCATACTTTGTTGAGAAAAGTAAGTATATGTGTTCTAAGCGAGAACACACACAGTGAGTTGAGGCTGATTCCCAACTGGATGCAGTGTTTTAGTTATGTGATTTTACCCTATTTCCTTCTAAAATAAGGTGGTCTGTAATAAATAATGGGAAAAAACTCCAATACAGTATTGAAAATAGAACAACTCTTCCCAAGACTGTCCATATTTTAATTAAAAAAAGTGTTTCCAAGAGTAATAAGAAAAACATTTACAGTTTATCTAGTGAAGTGTTCACTTAGTGACGTACATTGTCTCATACAACAGAAAGGCTTCGTTTCAGAAGAACACAATCCCAGGAAACACCATCCTGTTGCATTACAGAGGTAAACATAACCATGAAAAATACTATTTTGAATAAAGGTTGGTTTCCAGCATTTTTTTCCTAAGATCATTTTTATCCAACAGCATTTAATCCTAAATTAACAGTGTCGGCAGGTGTGGCATGCACAGTCCTCATTTCCAGCGCAGACAATCGAATGTGTCCTGTGTGTCAGGGCCATGCATTTGGCCGAGGGATGCGTTTGCTTTAAGCAAACAATCTTTGTTTTACCCCTTTGACTTGATCCTATCATGCTGAGTTCAGTCTGCATTCTCAGTCATTTTCTCATTTTGACTGCAGTTACTTTGATGTCCTTCAGTATGCCGGGGTCATAGCAAGAAGATTTTTGTTGTGTTCCTCTTTTCATTGAAAATGGGCTTTGAATGCCCATGTCGTGTGGCATAAAGATACAGGCTGTTCAGAATGCTGGAAAAACAGGAAGAAAACACTGATGTAGAAAGGCCACTGCTGATGGTCAAAAGTTCTGATGGTTTTGAGAGCGTTGTTAGTGAAGTAGTGTTTGAAACATCCTCTAGGTTCACATTGCCAATGATTGTGAGCAAAGTGGGGGGCCGCATCTTGTCTGCAGGGTTTGTTCATGTGAAAGAGCTCGGGCATGGCCGAAATAGGGGGAAGGGTGTGGTGATGGGTAGAGGTACTCATAGAGGGCACACTACCCTCCCCCCACCATACCCCTCCTGAGTAGTGCTGGGTGCTGTCAGATCCCAGGTTTCTCGCTGGACTCCAAAGACATTTAGCTGCACTTGCACGACTTAACGATCATGTTGGAGAGCTGCTCTACTTTAGGGGTGCGACCCACATAGTAGAGAATGGTGAGGGGCTCCAAGTCTTGAGGAACACAGCAGGGTGAGGCGGATGCCTCAGGGTTCAAGGTGTTGTACAGGCTTAGCAGCTATGGAAGAAAGACCACAAGGAGACATAAGGATGAGTGAGGGAGTGTAAACTTCCTGATTACAAAAGCATATGGGTTCGAGCCTTTATTGTGGAAGTTTTGCTGTGTCTTACCGAGCTGTGGGTGGTGTCTGCACTGCGTAGGTAAGGACAGGGACCAGAGCAGAAGTTAGCATAGTACCCTTTAGGCTCATGGATCCACCTCCAGCCCAAGTGCTGGCGGAAGTCAATATATAGTGGCCGCACACAGCAGTTCTCCTCATAATTGCTACAGACAAGACGGGAGAGAGGGGAAGAGATGATTTCACTCCTCATTTCACAGATAACATACAATTTTAAGGGTTGTATACATTTTCCTCCCTATATGGCCTCACAGCCAGAGACAGGAAGCGCTCAGAAATTCCACTCTTAGGTGTGCCCTTATTTTCCCTCTTGGAGTCAGCCCAGGTGTCTTGGTGCTGCCTGTCAGCCTGACAGAGGAAATCCAGAGCTGAGGAGACAGCGTGTAAGAGAAGGTAGCGTCTCCTGGTACTGGGACAGATCTTGACTTGTATCAGGTTGCTAATGCTTCTGTCATGCTCAGCTAGTTGATTAACAAGTTTATTCAATGCATTCTGCGACCATGTACTCACCTCTGCCATCTCAATGACAGATGTCAGGTGTTGTTGTATTGGCTGGTTTATAGTATGCCAATCTGTGGCCCCCTGTTTAAAAGACAGTACTGGCAACTATTTTTTCATTCCCATTTCTGAACTAGCCAACAGTCTGTGTCATCCAGAAAGTGCTGCATCTCTGGGAACTGACTGTGCAGATGCAGTCAAAGCAGTATTTTTAGCAAGGTTAAGACAATGAACAATAGTCAAAGCACTGCATTATATTTTCCAGGGTGACGAAAAGGTTTCTTACGAGAAGCAGTAATTGGTGTCAAGTGCCCGCTTGCGCCTGCGGGAGGAAGATTGGGCATCTAGTCTGTGGGGAGGGAGCATCATGAGGATGAGGTGGGGATAGAGCTGCTCCTTCTGTTTATTCAGACGAGTCGGGTCTGGGCGACTCCGCTCCTCATAGT
The DNA here is from genome assembly GCA_900302555.1 of Myripristis jacobus. Taxonomy (NCBI): domain Eukaryota; kingdom Metazoa; phylum Chordata; class Actinopteri; order Holocentriformes; family Holocentridae; genus Myripristis; species Myripristis jacobus. The sequence goes on along the minus strand of OMLB01018314.1, from coordinate 15,168 downwards.
CTCCCTCCATACCTGCAGGAGGAAGTCAGTTCAGTATGGACCATACCAGCCGGAACCACAACTTAGAGAAAAAACCTTTCCTTCACTCTAGTCAGCGAATTCTATTATTTCTATTATTTCATCCAGGCTGGATGTCACTCATCTCTGGCTCGCTCTTTGTCTTCCTTCAGCGCCAGTCAGAGCTGGTCCCTAACTTCCTGGGTTTCCCACCCCTGGGCTCATGTCTGCTCATCCAATCTACCCCTGATAGCTAAAGCAGCGGGGATCTCAGGAGAGACGCCGCCGTGGATATGGACACCCCTTTTTAATTCAGGGCCAAACGTCTGAGTGCCGTGGCAGCACATTCCTTGTGGCCAAGCCAGTCAGGGGAGTGTTCCCAGGACCAAGGACCCGGGGGCCCCAGTGCTAAGTGAGATACCAGACCAATTGTATTCCCATGCTCTGTCTCTCTCCCTCTTAGAAAGGAAACCCATTATCTTACTAAAAAGGCTTCAAATGAGTATCAATGCTTGAGGCACATGTTCACTGGACTAGACTTCAGAGGGACTTTTTCCTCAGACCAATAAGGAGAGTAGGGCTGATGATGAGCTTTAGGAAAAACAAGGGGTAACCAAAGATGACTGATTTCTGATAGACGTTTAAGCAATCGGAACTTTTTATGTGTATCTGATCCCATCTCACCTTTGAACTTGACCTCGAGCACCTCATTGACATTTTCGATAATGTCACCATTAGGACTGAACGTGTGGCAGGGACAGTGCACGCTGATCTCCAGGCCAAGATTGGTCTCTGAGAAGAAACAAGAGCAGAGGGATACATTTGAGGAACTGACATTTTCCCCAAGGCCGTTTTCCTTGATTTAAATGAACTTTAAATTGTAATGCCCTTTGGCACAAGCTGTGATATGTAATAAGGTGTGATGCAAGGAAAATTTCAGGAGTCCCACTCACGTCGGTACATAAGCCACTCCCTAACTGTCTCTGTGACGTCAAATGAGACCCATTCAGGCGTTCCCTTGGTTAGGACGTTCTTGCCCCCAATGTAGCGCTGTTTGGCTATGTGGTCATCTTTCTGGAGAATCTGCAAGGAGAGATGAAAGTGTGACCCAGCTGCATAAACTCTCTCTTTCTCTCTCTCACACACTCACACACTCAACCAGAGCTGTCTGAGCCAGACTCTCCAGGATGCCCTGGGCCAAATGTCTTCTCTTCATGGAAAAAGTGACTCCCTGTGTTGATATCCCCATTCTGCAAGTTAATGCCTGCGTGTTACCCTACTGCCAATGAGAACCTGGCTGTCCTTCCCATCAGCAGTTCAAACTTTGACTTCAGCTGGGCTCCCAACATTTTAGGCTGATACAGTACTATACTATTCCGAAAGCAGGGTTGCAGCTAGAAACATTCATGCCCTAACTGTATTATCATGTCAGTGTTTAGATCTGTCGCGGCCAAATGTGTAAAACTGACCATGGAGACTAATGTGATCAGAATGAGTAGATTTCAGGGACTCCCACCTACACCAGCATGTAGCTGTGCTTCAAAAACAAAGACATTTATCTCTAGGGAGAAATAAGTGAAGTGTATTTGTGTGTGTGTTTGGGGGGCGGGTTTGAGCACTCAGCCCCACAGCAGTGCTGGGATAACCGGGTTCCTGAACATTGTCAGCATCTAATCTGGCTTCCTGTGGGAACAAGGGGCCAAGGGCTGCCAGCATCAGCCAACTGCCAATCAGTTCCTGCCTGAAGTGTGGGGGTGAGCAGCTCCTTTACTCCCCCAGTGGCTGACCCTGCCTCTATCTCCTCCTGGGCCCCTGGAAACAATCTGAGGGCCTGACAGTCTGTATTCGGCCCTAGCCAGAGCCTGCCTCTGAGGCGGTATGCAGTCCGGAGACGCTTGTCTCCCTGGCAGGAAATGTTGGAACCTGATCATTACTCCCAGTCTCTCATGGGAGATTAATGAGGAAACCGAGCAAAAATCTATCCTCGCCACCCCACATACAGACATCTAATAGACACATTTTTACACACACATAGCAGAGAAAAATGCTCATGCCATATAAACACAGAAATGCAGGTGTAGATCTATAAATCCTCTGTCAAAACCATAATGCCTTACTTGAAATAACAAGGATGGACAATTGCTTCGAGACTGACAGCTGAGAAAGAAGAAATTGCCGAATGGTAATCTAGAGTTTCTCAAAGACGGCTGTAGCAAGCTCTTAAATTTGTTCTAATGTAGAATCCATTTGACTGTAAGCACATGGAATAATGATCAGCACTTGAAAAGAGGAGAGAGCAAGTTGGACGCCCTGTTGTAAATGTTTTCATCTTTCCCGTTGACATAGAGTCTTGTAGCATTGGGCCTTCTGAGGGAACTGGAGCGCATTACCCCCCGTGTTCAGCTAGCAGTGGAAATGAATGGTCAGTTCACACACCTGGTAGAGCTCAATCCTCTGCTCGTTTCTCTTGGCACTGGAGTTGGGCACCCGCAGGGCTCGAAACTCAGCCCGGAAGAGGTTGGTGGAGTTCTTCTCCATGGCTGAGACATTGAAGCGGAACACCTTCGAGGTGATACCCTTAGGGCAGTAGGGGAGGTCATCTGCAGAGCACATGGAAATCGTGACTCAGTGGTGTCCTTAAAAATGTTATGGAGACTTTCCTCTCCTTCACATGAGGAATATAATATCTGCATGTGTGATCGGACTGGAACTTTCATTGTTTCTTTTATCAGATCCCTCTAAGCTCTTTTTCTTCTGTTACCTCATTGTGTACATGTTATCAAAGCCTGTTTTCCACTGTCATCTCTGCACAAGGGTGGACATGTTTAGATTCTCAATATTGATACGCTTATTGTGCTTATTGTTGAGGATTTCTCACTACAAGCTAAAATGTTTTACAGAAAAACATTTTTTTAACTATTTCTAGCCCTTTTTAGAAGTGAGCCATTGCCATGGACCATCTGCTTATGCTTTGTGGAGTCCGAGTTAGCAACAAGTTGAAGTCATGAAATGAAAACCAAATGTCCCATGTGGTGGTGGAGCAGGCTGGAGTTAGACAGCAGCGTGCTCCTCCCACCAGCTCTGGAGCCCAACAGGTGCTATGAGGGCTAGGACAGAAGCCAAGTATTCCCTGGAACCAAGCAGCTTAGCAAGGAACATGTGGGATCACATGCCGGAACGGAGCAATACCTGAGCCAGTGGGCTGTTGCCCCAACGTATCTTAAGGGGAGGGCGACTCCTTCATGATAGCAACTCTGCTCAGTACATGATTGACAAGCAGCAGCATACATGTTAACATGATGTGTGGATGGGTGTGTACTTGTGTGATTGTGTTGGGGAGTGTGTGATTGTGTGGCACACTGAACTCATGCAGAAGCAAATGAAATGGCTGCACTATGATTCCCTCTCAAATGTTTCCTGTTGGACGGCCCACTCAAGCCTCTCTGTGTTTTTATACCCTAATACCATTGAATCGTTTATTATTTTAACAGGCCGAGCACATGCAGTTTTGGGCAAAACAAGCACACGGCAAGCTTTTTATGAGCCAAGTGGAAACACTCATTTACAGCCAAGCCATCGCTAATTTATTACCCTAAGCTTAAGCTTTATTACCAACCCTAAGATTTGCTGATGTTTAACAGGGGCATTGCACCTTTAGCTGATTTGCACCTCGAGCTGTTTTGGGACAATGGAAACTCAAATGTTCAGTTGTTTCTGTGTCATGCAAAAGGAACTTGCACATCCCCAAGTATCTGTACTTCATTTGACCCATAATCCTATTTCAATGTCCTCCCAGTCATTATCTAATATTTCCACAAAGTTTTTTTTTCAAGTTTCCCTATTTATAGGTGACCTTTTCAGCATTCATCCCAAGCCAGATATCTGTCCAGTGTTTCCACACAATCTATAAGGAGGAAAACTCAGTAGCCTTTTCCTCCCTGAGCCTGCCCCTCACTTATGGTTCACTCTCCCTCTCCCGGTCCCCCTTCCTCCCTCACAGAAGGTGGAAAGCCCCACTTCGAGGGGAGATTTGAAATTCTAATCAAGTCTTTGGTTTCCTTTTGGATGACCTCATTTTTCCCATTGCAACGGTTTTAGGTGGATTTCACATTACGGCTTATTTTTGCCAGTGGTCTGAAGGTAATTTCTTCCATGTTGTTGAGTGCAGGGGTTTGCTTGTATAATTAGAATGAAATACATTGACTAATTTATGACCCCTACCATTTTCGATTTGGTCTTAGGAGCAGAACTGGGATGCTGACATGAATTTGACCTGTACACTACTGGAAGCAACATAGCTTATATCAATAAGCCTCTGGACTCTCTCCTCTACACTTAGTGGTAAACCCATTCTGAAAACAAAGACTTGGCTCTTCTTCAGCTGAATGTTGAGTGTTTTTGCCCCTACCTTAATTATTAAAAATATGACTAATCCCAAGTATATACATTGTAAATATTATGGAAATATAAAATTGTGATTGACTGTTACATTCACTATGCTAGACTGTTCTCTGATCACATGCTAATTAAAGTGCATGGTTTTATTGCTCGACATTCTCATTAACACCTTTGCAACAGTGTATTTATAGTCACATTTAATAGCTCGCATTGCAAAATGATGCCCAGTTGATCTCATTTTCATATTATCACTCAATTAATTGGAGCATGGACGGGCTCTAAGTGAGTAGTTTAATGGTAATGCTACACAGGAAGGCCCGGGGACAGACTTTTGAAGAGCTCTGCTCTAAAGCTTCTCATAAAGTGTCTGGCCCAGACACTCAACGTCCACACCTCCCACCATCCCAACACACGCTCAGCCTCCTCCCTCCTCTGTCTGGGATACCGCACCATGTAGCTTGCCCCTCTGCTCTCCCTCACAGGTGAGATGACAGAAGCTCCCTGATAAAAGTTCACAGTAATCACCTCTGTTTCCCCATTTGCCCAGTGCTGCCTGTGATGTCAGTCTCTCCAAAGCTGTGTGGAAGTAAACAAAGGAAAGAGGAAGCATAGGGAGACAGGTGCTGGCCAGCTGCTGAGGTGTCTTGACCCTGTACAACTACCTACACTATCTTAGCACAGGCCCTGTGTGTTAAGATAGTATAGCATACTTATAGTAAGTTATAGTATAGTATAGTATATTATAGTATAGTATAGTATCTGTGTATTCAAAGATGACAGGAGCAGGTCCCGTTGCCCAACATGTGTATTCTTGCTAAGACAGTGGCTCTGAATGGACATTGACTGTGGCAGGCTGCTCTAGATGAGATAATGCTAAAGAGCTCTCTGAAGTAAAACAGCTTTTTTCCACTTGATCAAGGATGAAGAGGCAAAAATGGTAAGGAAATGGGGGGTGGGGGGGTGACGCTGTCTTTTGGAATAGGCTAAGAACTCTGTCTCTGTTTGCTAGGATGACATCATCTCTCTACTATTCCATATATCAGAAACAGTGCTGTCCTCAGTGCTGGTCAACGTCTTTTCCTGGTCCAACACTGAGTCAATGATTGCCTTGTGCTTGACCTTGCAACTGCATGCTTCTCTTTGCAAGCCATGAGCTGCCTAATTTCAAGATACAAGGGCCAATGGAAAAATTTTCAGTTCTGGTGGCTTGATTGTTTGTGTAGTCTTAATATGCCACAGGTCAAATGTATGGTATGTGAAGGCACAAATATGTCCTAATCTAATTCTTTAACAGAATTTGGTTTGTCCGGATACTCAGTATGGCTTATGGCTTGATGGCATAACAGACTGCAGTGGCCTTATGACGCACCACAAAATGCACATCTAGATTGCTCTCTCTCTTCTCTGAATAACAGTATGTTTTTTTAAAATAAGAAATTAGTTGTTTGGCGGTGGTAGTACTGTTAAGAAAAAATGGTCGTAAGCAAATGAAGCACTGAAATAAGAGAGAAAAGTTTCTGCTTGATTTTTTTTGCTCAGACTGTTCACTGGGCATGAGAAGTAAAACAAAAAAAGCAAAACCTGACTACATTCCAAGACATTTCCACCTTCCAAAAACAGTGAATGTAAAACCCATTAGATCGAATAGGAATGAAAATGGACTATACTACAGAATTGCTGTGCTGACAGACATTATGCTCCTAGATACTGAAACATGCCCTGCTTCCTATGAAGTTACATAATGGAAAGTCATAAGGGACAGAAAAGTGATTATTCATCCATGCTGGCAGCCCATGTTAATTAGGGTAACGCCCTCATTGGATAAGCTGTTTTAGGGCAATAAATGTTGCCAATAGTAAGTCAAGTTCATGTCGTGTATTATCACCATGGAGGCCTACAGTATGAGACCATGGCAGCGTGATGTGTCCCGGGCACCTGGCCATCACTGATCCCACTCCTTAGACCTCTGTTTGTTTTGGGAGCTCTGGCTACCTCTGACCAGTGGATAAACCCAGAGCTGTGTATTTTGAGTGTCAGAAGCACTTTGTGGGACCTGTGAAATGGATTTGATTCAGGGGCTTGTGCTGGAGCCAGAGGAGGCTCTGCTCAGTGTCACAGCGCAGCATAAACACCTGTTGATTTCAAAGTGGTAACGCCATGCAATGACCAGCCTCTCTGACTGTGAATAGGCATAAGTCCAGCTCCACCACTTAAAACTCACTCTCTCTGGAGAATAAGTGAAAAGTGAAAAAAAAAAACAGTAAGCTTCTGATTCTGATTCCTGGAACAATCAATGGACCATAGATTATACAGGAAATGCCATATGGATAAGCAAGGCAGTCTGATCATAATACAGAGCCAGTCAGCTCCTCGCTACCAGAAATGAGTAGTAGGGAAATATAAGTAAGAGAGTCGTAACGGTGGACAAAAAATATTGGGAAACTCAAGGCCAAAAAAATGGAAATGAGGTATTGGAGTTGGCAATAAATACTAGACTTAACTGCCTGAGAATTTTCCCCCCTTTGGAATGTGTCAGACTAGGCTGGAGTTCCCATGGCTTTGGTGTGAGGTATGTATGAGGAATGGTGCTCATTCCAATTAGACTGTTTACTTTGCCCTCTCCGTTGCTTGCCGCTCCGCTGCGCACAGGCGCGTCTGTGCGTAAAAGCTGCGCCGACCCCAGTGGACCTAACACCAACTGAAGAAGTTGCTATTTTTCTTTCTGACATTGTCTCAACGCTGCTTACAACTTACCATGAAATTCACTTTAAAGGTTTTTTTTCATGGGCGTCAGTCGGTTACTGCAATGCGTGGCGCCACAGCCCAAATGAATCCAAATTTAGGCATTTTTATCACTGTGTTGGTTAATAAAGATCGCGACAAATGGACAGAAATCTATTTGCAAGCCATATGTTTGAAATAACAGTTAGTGGAGCATCAACCTCTGCGCCTGTGCCGAATAGTATGGGAGCATATGTCTAAAAATGCATCACATATTCACTAAATAGCCTAATATTTGGCCAGTCAACTGATCCACTTGTGCCAAGACATTTAGGCCTAGATATAAATGGGTTTGGCGGTAAGTGATATCAGGACTTACATTTCAAATCATCCAATCGAAAACTTTCTTGAGAAAAATCCTCAGTATGCGGAGTTAGTAGTGAATTTGGTGGGTATATTAGGCAACTTTATGTTTATCAGACGACGAGTGGGCTATGCGAATAAGAGACAGTTATGGGCGGAGGATAAGTGGATACACATGAGGAAAAAAGGCAACTTACTGTTTTCTGGCGGACCATTGATCATGTTGAACTTGTAAATCTCTTTGGCATAGTATTCAGTCTCCGTGTTATCCTGTCCACAACTTTGCTGCCTGTCTCTTCCCAGCTCCTCAATGAGCTCCTTGGTGCTGTTATAAAGGGCCAGAACCTGAAACGGTACTTGATTTGGACCTGTTGTTTGTGGCGGACTGGTCAGTCGGAGTTTACTGAGAATCTGTCCCCGGATCGCCTCTACTCTCTTTTTCTTGATGTGGTCAATGTCCACAGTGGTGCAAGTGGATAGCGACAAAGTCATGGTCACACAATTTGAGAGGAGGAAAAACAGAAGTGCTTTGCCCAAATTCATATTTCTTTCTGCGTTTACTCAAAGCGGAGGCTTGTCAAGTATTAAAAAAAAACACACACACAACACAAAACTAAATTCCGATTTGAATAGAATCCCTTATCTGTTTTCATTCAAGTCGTGAGTTAAGTTCTTTCCTCTGAGGAATCCCATTTTGTCAAGTGTTATGTCATCTTTGCAAAATGCGTATTTGCATGAGCGCAAATCCGTGACATTTTTGAGAACAGTCTCAACTCTTCATCAAAACCTTTTATCCTATTCTTCATTCCCCTTTGTCACACGCACAAGCATAGTTTCCCTTCTTCTGTCGCTGGTTTACAGTGCGCTGATCTCTGCAGCATAGTTCACTTTCTCCATTGCATTAGAGGCTCTTTCCATCCACTTGCTGCTGTGGTGTTAGTGTGTCTCTCTGCTTTCTCCCTGTTGTCCAGCTTCAAATACACTCAACAGACGCTCTTTCTCCTCTCACTCATACTTTATAGTCACAAGCAGCTGTGACGTTTTCGAGGGAGGGACTGCAAATTACAGTCTATACTAGGACAATAAAATCTGTCCTATTCTGCCATGGCTGTCAAAAGACTTTTACTAAAACTTTTATGTTGTAAGGATTTGATTTTGAATCCAACAATAAACGTGTGAAGTATGGGACAATTATAGGCTACTGAGAGGGTAAAAATAGAAAGATTTTTGTTGTTGTCTCTAGGCTACTGCAGGTGGAGAGAGCTAAAGTTGTGGTCAGGTAGTTATTTACCCACATTCTCGTGTATTTTAGAATTTGTGGTGAATGGAATAAAAGTTAAAAAGTAATCAAATAATTTTGCTGTGGGCCCCTTGGCACCCCCCTAGGGACCCCTGGGGCTTCCTGGACCCCAGTTTGGTAAACGCAGGTCTAGACTAAACTATTGTAATGCAGGGGTCCAAAACATGCCAAATAAAGGGCAGAGCAAAACAAAACAACATGCAGACACAAAGTGAAAAGCAACAGGACTCTACACGCCAAGCCGACTGTTACTGGCATGTTGGCTGTGCCCAGGGG